>JANSTT010022937.1:0-41030 GCA_026745375.1 Platyura marginata | reverse complement strand
ATGAGTATTAAGGGGCGTTACAAACTCCGTACCAAAGTTATAATACCCTTCGATTAACATCATACGGGTATAAATATGGTTATTGGTTAGTTTATATTATACCATGTGAATATACACCTTCGAAACTTTTCTTTTTATATTTTAGAAGCATAAAAACAAGAAAAAAAAAAACAAAATGTGTGAACGACTAATATTTTAGCATCTTTTTAAGTCATGTACACCATGCAAAGGTTATGTTGTATATTTTTAAATTGCAAATTTGCAACTTAATTAATTGGTTAGATTGCGTATTTAACATAATAATGAAATTTGTTAATAGAATAGAGAGAATTGATTCCATTGTGAATGGTGTATGTATGTATTATCTAAGTTAAAGGTGAAAGACATCTGACTCATTTTATGTGACTTACGTAAAGAGGTTCATAAAAAATATGTATTTTTTGTAGTGGTTTGCTAAATTCAATTCATCGGTGGATTTTGGAACAATTTATTTCATGTAAGAGAGGATTTGGGGGCATTACATTACATACTTTTTAAAATTATTTAAGCTTTTAATTTAAATTTTACTTATTGATAGTCAGTTCAATGGAGAAACAATATTTAACCTTTTTTAATGAAAAATATAAAAATAAAATCAATTTAAGATCAATTGGCACGATAAAAAGTTGCTGTATCGTTTTTTACTTTTCGTTAAAAATTAAAATCATTAATTCATTGGTAACTTGAAACGAGCAGTTATTTTTAAGTGTAACGGGTATATTATTAGGAGAGTGAATTGATGTAAATATGGGGGATCTACTATTTAAAATGGAATACGAACCAGCGAACCACCTACCTGTAGGTCAAATTTTCTTCCATATAAAACGGATTTTTGAACCTTTTCACCATTTAACACAATTTTTTGTTTGTTTACTTGACCGCAAAAATGTCTATGGTTGTCATTATCAAACAAAAATTAATTGGTGTTGAATTATCAATCAACAATACATAGATAGAGGTCACTTAGAAGAAATAAATAAAAACTCAATTTAAAATTGCATCTTAAAATTTATTCTGGTTTTGTTGTCATAAGAAAGAAATACCGGCATGTAGAATTTTATCTAAAAGGGAGTATTGTAGTTATATCCTGTTTGTTCGTTGAATGTTGCTGCTGGTGGAATATATGAACTAGATGGGGCTTGACCACCACCACCACCGCCGCCAGCACCGCCACCAAATCCTCCTCCACTGCTACCGCCAAATCCTCCTCCATTGCTACCGCCAAATCCTCCTCCACTGCTGCCGCCGAATCCTCCTCCACCGCCGCTGCCACCGCCAAATCCTCCTCCGTTACCGCCACCGCCAAATCCTCCTCCATTACCACCATTGCCGCCACCAAATCCTCCACCCGATGATGGTGCATCAAAAGAATGTCCACCACCACCGCCGCCGCCGCCGCCACCACCGCCGTTTGGTGGTACATAAGAATTAGATGGTGCCTGTGCTTGAAAATCATTTGCAGGTGGTACATATGATCGACCAGGTGCTGATTGGGCTGCATTAAATGATGGCTGAGGTTGAGGATAGTTGTATTGCGCTTGGGACACAGCAATAACAGCTACCAGACAAATGAATGATTTCTAAACAAAAATTTAATTAACACTTTTTTATAAATTTTACTGCACTTAGATAATCTCACCATTTTATTGCTGTCGATTTATTCTAGTTGTTAAACAATATTAAAATACTACTTGACCAGAACTGTGATAGTTCTTGAATGATCACTGTTAGAATTCGTTCTATTATTTATATGAATCCCAAATAGATTCAAATTGATCTTAATTAGTTTTAAACCTGTTGACATCTATACGTTTTTTGCTACATGAACCATTTTACAGATAACTTTTTGTGGATGGAAACAAAAATGCATATTGATTATTTGACTTTTGTCATTTTTGCTTAAAACCTATATAAAAAGAATTTTATCCTATATTTTTGGTATAACTAAGTGGGATGTGAGCACACTGCTTTTTTAATATCTTTAGTTTTTTTCATAATTGTTTTTGTTAAATATAAATTTTATTTCGTTAGTTTTTCTTATACAATTTCAATAAAAAATCGGGATGCATAGCATGTAGGTAGATTCAATTAATAAAGATTAGTTAATAAATTTTTTTTTTAAATTAATGCGATACTATTTTTTTTTGATTGAAAAACCTTTTTTTAATATTTCTGGTTTCATTTTCGAAATATATTGTAGGCACTTTTACTTTCCGTTTAACTCTAGTCAGCGGGGTAGTAGGTCGGTTTTCGGTTTATATTTTTCGATAATAGTTAAGTCAATTATACCAAAATATATGTATAGTGATCGATAGTAACAAGAACAGAAAAATAAAATTGTTGTTGAACCCAAAAATCTAGTAACTTTATAAATCTGTTAATTGCAGCACCAAATACAATAAAGTGTGTACTTGTGTAGTGAACAAGAATATATGGACGCAAAGTAAAAATATTGTAAAAAAATTTACTGGAGTCAAAGTTCCATTATTAATATTTAGTTCTAGGCCTATTATTATGTATTGAAATAAAAAAAATTTAAACTTAATTATTAGAGTAAGAAGTTTTAAAAGTTTTAAAAATTATTAAAGATTTCCATTTTTTTTTCTATTATGTTCTCTCTTTAAGAGTGTTCGTCTCTAGAAAATTGATAATGTCGATTGTAATACTTAAATATTTTTAACATTTTCTTTTTCTTCAAGACCTAAATCATCAAGATTACAAAGCATCAATGTACAGAGAACAATATTTGCTGTGTTAGATTTTTACATATAATCGTTGGGAATTAAATCCGCTGCCATAAGATTTAAACTTATAGTGTAAGGTTGCCAATTTATTTTGTGACGACCTATGTGACTTTTTTAAATTCATTTTTACTGAAAATTTAATACTTGAACTAATCTTTTGTCCATGTAGACTCCTAAAATTTCTCTAAAATAATCGTTTTCCGACATATTTCACTCGGCTATATTTTATTATTATTATTGATATGGAATCAGTAGTAACTTAGGTCACATTTTATACACCTCCAGTTATATTATTTCAATTTGTCATGGCCATCTATGTTTTGTTTAGAAATACAATACTTGAAGTGCTCTATTGTAAAAACCTTACAAATGATCGCTATTCATATTTTTCAATTCAACCAACCAATCGCAGATTATCATACCAGCTGTCATCTTGAATTTGACGTTAATATCATTGCATTTATAGGAATTTTTGATAGAATTTCAAATTGGAGTAATAACTATTTAATAATTAGATATAAGCTCTAAGATCCTTTAAGGGGCCCGTTTTTGTTTGGCTTATTTCTCCTTCTACAAGAGGTGGCGGTATTTCTTTATTTTGCATAGATGGACATTTGAAGGCTTTATGTAAGTCATTGTTGGATAATTCGGTCAGGTTTGATAAAGCAACAATATCAGACTTCTTTAGCATTCTATTGTTATTCGAGCACATTTTCTAGCATGGTTATTAAACGCCCATAGTTCATTTAACGTTCTTATCTTCTCAATTAAATTTAATAGTTAAGTTTTATTTAAAAAATATCCACCACATGGACTAAATAGTTGCATTTCGCTAATCGTAATCGGTAATTTAATAAAAATCTTCTTATTTAATTTGCTTGTAAAAAAAAACTTTATTACACTACTAGGTATAGGTGGAACTATAGAATTAACAAAATCCAAAAAAAAAATAGCCTTCAGTACATATTGCTCAAACGATCATTTAAATTATTTTTTTTTTCTAAAATTGTACACTTGGTACTTTGTAGTTGTAGCCAGTTTCATCATCGTATGTTGCAGCTGCTGGTGCTGGTTCTGGTGCTAAAGCTGGAACTGGAGCTGGTGCTGGTGCTGGGGCTGGTGCTGGTGCTGAAATGGGCTCTGGTGGAATATATGAATTTTGTGGTTGAATAATATCTGAAGTAGCTGGTCCGGCAGGTGGTGGAGCATACGAATTTACTAATGGAGGGAATTGTTGAATATCATTTGATTGTGATGGTGGTATGTAGGATCTTCCAATTTCTGCTAAAGATTGAGCACATACGGCCATTAAAAGTACACAACAAATCATAAATGTTTTCTAAAATAAATAAATTACGTTTGAATATATATAAATCACTTTTATTATGTATATTCACACAATATCCGACTTACCGCCATTTTGATTATAATTTTTTAAAGTTCAACTTTGCTAGAACTGCGTTACCTCACGAATGGTTAAAGCTGGAATTCGCTCTATATTTATATATAATACCAGAACATCAAACTTGATCTTATTAAGTCCAAAACCTGTTGACATCTGTTAAGTTGTTTTTTTGACTTGATAAAAATAAGTTTTCGCTGATAATTTTTTGTACATTTAACCAAATCATAATTCTTCGATTTGTCACTATTTTACCTAAAAACTTTGCCTATTTTGTCGAAACTAGAGATTTGCCATATCTGGAGGCGGAAGAAATCTAGTTTTTTTTTGTGACTATTTTATTTATGGATTTGTTTTTTTTTTGATATTCTAGTTTTTTTCTTCTTCTTTAATTGGTTTAAAAACAGATTAAACATTTGTTCCACGTGGTTTAGTTTAATTAAAATATAACATCGATTAGGTTTGGGCTCTGTTGTTGTTTGTTTTTCGTATTACTTTGTGAATATTGATTTAGTTTTGCGTAATGAATTTTAAAGTAAAAGAAACATCATTAATTGTACAATCTTCACATAAAATTAAGAAAATTTGATGGTTCAGTGTACTTGTATGATGGTTCTTTGTAATATAAATACAATTATTTTCATAGAGTAGCTTCGGTCGTTCACAATCCTCCAACATCTATCTATGCACGTAGACGTATCTAATAAATCTGACAAATTTGTGGTTCATTCTTTATGAAATCGATCAAAGCAACGAATTTTGTTGTTTTAGAAAGTATAAAATTGTTATAGATGAACTTCGCCATACGAAAAATGATGTGTTCGGTCTTTTTTTTAATAGATTCTTGTGCAATTTATAGATCATGATAAATATGATTGTAAAAAGTTAGATATACAAATTTTCTATTAACCAAGTTACGATAAATGAGTAGAGTATTTATCTATTAATTTCTTATATTGGAATTGAAAGTTCCGGGTTTGATCAAGTCAGAATAAGGAAAGTAAAGATCCTTCTTTCAAGTGTAATGTGGGCGATTGAAAGAGTGTCGGGTATTTCAAAATATTGTAGTATGTCAACGTATACCGATACAGGAGGACAATTTTACAGTCATTCACTAATTCTTAATTTAATTTTGATTTGAACAAAAAAATTAAATTAATTTGAATTCGGCCAAACGGTATCGTTTGTAACTAACATTTTTACTTGTCCAATCCGTAACAGCAAAAACTAAAGTTTAACGATATTTTTCTTAAAGTAAAAAGAGTTAATCGAACTGAACTGATCTTTTTAGGTTCTATTTGTAGCTTCTTGTTGACAAGACTTGTTTTTTAATGATCAAGAATAATATTTTTTAAATACATTTGAAGAGCTAATATAAATGAACGATTCGATTTACTTGGGCGCCCACAATCTGTCAATTAGTGTTATGTATGAAGTATGAAGGTCCTAATTCAATAGACCATCATAATGATCCTTAAGCAATTGATCTACTGCCCATTTCTTTTTTATGAAAGTTATGTACTATTGAAGCGATGATCACCATCGCTACATCGGAACTAAAAGAAATTATGATGTAGATATGTTGGGCGTATTTATATAGATGTGTTCAAATTTATATGAAGAGAAAAGGAAATGTGAATCTGGAGATGTGGTGGTACTTTGTGTAGTTTACTTTAACACATTCTGAGATTCACATTTCCTTTTTTATTTGTCAGAACACTCTCACAAATAGATCTAATTTTGCACGATATAAAAATTATTGAATTGTTTGCTTCAAATAATATTTCATAAAATACATCTATCTCAAATATATTATCCAGTTTCAACTCCTAATCGCTCTTTGAATCACAAATTTCAAAAAACGAAATAATACCAACACTCTGCTGGGAAGATTGGAGAGACTTAATTTAATTAAAATAATGTTTAATTTTTGTATATAGTAAAATCATTTATTAAAATTTCAAATTATTTTAGGGCAGTGACATTATTAGAAAATATTTTTTTTTAACTACAGTAAATCCACAATATAAAGCACAATGCTACACAGTGTTCCAACGTAAAATTCCAAAGATAAATTTATTTATAATTATGTTGTGTGTTTTTTCACTTTAACTATTTTCAATAAACTAATTTCTGGTAAATTATGAAATTAAAATAATTTTTTTATAGATATTTTTGATATAAAGTTCGAAATATTTACGAAATGGCCATTCAATAAATTATTCTTTAGCAATAAATTAAAAATTTTGATCTGTTAAAAAGTGTACGATAATTGTGTCTTTACTGTAAACGTATTTATGTAAAATATTTCTAGAACGGTATACTGGGAACTTTGTAATTGTAACCGTTCTGTTCATCGAATGTGGCTGCTGGTGGTATATATTGATTAATTGGTGCGGCTGCTGGTGCTGCAGGTGGTGACGGTGGTGCTGGTGCTGGTATAGCTTCTTCATCTTGTTCAGATGATTCAGATTCAATAGCTGCTGAACGAGATGCTGGTGCAGCTGGTGGAAGATATTGTTTGTCTGGTGATTCTTCTGATGATGATGAGTCAGGTTGAGAAATATCTAGTGCGATTGGTTCTGGCAAAATTTCATTAGCTAATGGCAATTGTGGTGGAGGAATGTAGGCTTTTTCGACGGCCGATTCATCATGAATATGATTGTGTTCACCGCCAATAATATGTGAAACGTCAGCGCTTACAGCGACTATGATTGCACAACAGATAATGAACGATTTCTGTTTAAAAATGTAAAATTTATTTAAATTACTGATCACCATTATTCGTATAAAAATTCAATAACACTAATTCTTACCATTCTAAAGATTTACTTCTCAACTTAAGCACTTTACAAAAAATATGACTTAACTAGAACTGTGATAGCTCTTCAATGATCAAAATCAGAAATCGCTCTATATTTATATGATACCGAAAACATCAAACTTGATCTTAATAAATCTAAAACTTGTTGAGATCTGTCTAATTTTAAGTACTGTCTGAAAAGATAAGTTTTTTTTTTTGCACATTAACTTAATTCCATAATTGACTGAATTTTACAATCTTTTCCAAAAATTATAGAACCTTAAACTCATTTGGTAAGCTAATGATCATGAAATATCGAGGCGGAAATAGTCTAGTTTTTAGTTTTTTTTCTTTTTCTGTTGAATTTATTTAACATAATATTAAAAAAATCTAATTGTTAAACCCAATTTTATTACTTGTTTCAAATTTAATTAATTAAAATGAGCCGATTGATGTTCATAAATTAAAAAAATTCAAATTCAATTGAATATATTAAAGATCACTTAATTTGATCACATACCTACAGATGTATTAATTTTGATGTCTGAAATGGATCCACATTAATTATGTTAACTAATTCGTGTTTTTTTTTTGTGTGTGTAACTGTCTTCAAAAGGCGCTAGATAGATGTAGTGTCTAATGTGACCTATGTCAAGGGAATTTAACTTTTTTTTCTCTTATTTTTTCCAGTTATACTGATTGATCTATATAACTACATGATCTATAATCATGTTATTGTAAAATTTCTTTCAACGGACATACGCTTCACATACACCTGAATAAAGTAACAGTAACAGTAAAGATAAAAAGTACTTTTTTCTTTGATTTCATAATTGCGTATAATTTCGATTACAATCGTGAGTGTTACCCAGTCATAGACAATCTAAATTTTGCTCAAAATCTTACATTCGGTACTTTGTAGTTGTAACCATTAGCATTATCGAACGATGCGGCCGATCCACCAAAAGAGTTTGATGATGCTTGTTGTGAGGCCTGATATTGTTGTTGTGGTTGAGGAGCACTATAAGATCGAACAGAGGGTCCTGGTGCGGGACCAGAAGCTGGTCCATTGTAGTTATTTCCTTGTACCGACACTTGTGCCTGATATTGTTGCTGTTGTTGTGGTTGTTGTCGTGGTTGTTGTTGTTGTTGTTGTTGTTGTTGTTGTTGTTGGTGTTGTTGCTGTTGTGGTTGTGGAAATCCTCCCGATGATGACCCTGCATAAGTACTTGAAATTACCTGCGCAGCTGATTGATACTGCTGCTGTTGTTGTTGTGGTTGTTGTTGTTGTTGTTGTTGTGGTTGTTGTTGTTGTTGTTGGGGTTGTTGGTGTTGTTGGGGTTGTGGAGCAAAAGATTGTTGACGTTGTGGTGCGCCCTGTGGAATATTTACGGATTGTTGGTGTTGTTGTTGTTGTGGTTGTTGTTGTTGTTGTGGTTGTTGTTGTGGTTGTTGTTGTGGTTGATATTGTTGTTGTTGTTGTTGTGGTTGTTGTTGTGGTTGATATTGTTGTGATATTTCATTAGCTATTTGAGATTGTTGTGATGATACAAACGATCGTCCTGGCTGTCCACCACCGTTTGCTTGCGATGAAACAACTTCATTAAACGACGGCTGTGGTTGAGGATAATTGTATCCTAAATTGGCGTTAACAGCTACAATCACCGTACAGCAAATGAGTAGGATTTTCTATTTAAAAAATTTTGTTATTTATAATTATCAACAATAAAAATAGCATGATAGTGATAATATCAAAAGAAAGAACCTATCACTGACAAATAATGCTCATAATCACAATTATTCTATTAAAGTTATAATAATTTTAAAAAAAATATTATAATTTCGAATACTAATAATAATTTATGTTTATTTTAATAAAAAACCATTGTTAGGTAGAGTAATGTCGGGTAATGTAGATACACCAAAAATTTATTATAAAAGTAACTAATTATGTAGTAATTTTCGTCGGCAGATTAATATTAGACTTTTTGGTAGGTGCATAAAAAGCACTCACCTTTATTCCCCCTCACAGTTTTTGCAATAAACAATTAAAATTCTTCTTTATAAAATGTAGTCCCAACAATATTTTGTCTTTCATCTCTCTCGTTTTTCGTATTCAGATAAAATAACTTTTAAATTAAAAATTAATTATGATTTTATTTGGTCACCCTTGACCCATCTTCTTACATTACAAAAAGCAAAGTCAAATAAATTATGATGAACTAACTAACAGTTTACTTACAAAATCAAGTAATCAAGATTTTGATTTATTATAAATGATTAAACTTTTTTTATTTTTATTATTGTAGTTAATTTGTTTTAATATTCTTCGGCATCGATTGAACAGAGTTTACCTCAGTAACGAATAATTAGTGGTTATATTAGCCGAAAGTTAAGAACCACACAACTTTTAAATAATTTTTTTTTAAATCAGTTTTAAATCCGAAAGACTTTTGATAACTCAAAAAATACGTAAAAAATAAAACGATAGATTATTGTATTTAAGTTTATGGACCAAAAAATTGTATTAATGGTACTTGGTAAAACCATGCGATGTACAATAATATTTAAAAGAATAAAATAGCTAGTCCATGTTACCCGACACCACCTTATCACTGACATTAATTATTATGCAAAGTATCATATAAATTTGATAATTAGTTGGATCGGTTTTTTTGTCGACATTTTGCTGTCTGTTAGTCTCATAAATTAGGTGACTTTGCATAGCTAAGGAAAAGTTTTTTTTTTCATATTCGAAGTAGTAGGTAATAATCAATAATAAGTTAAATATTAGGGGATAGAATAATGTTTTTAGGTATAAAAAAATTATATTAGTTTGCCTAATGCAAATAAAATAATTTGCTAAAATGCTGGCTCAATAATACGATAACACAAAGACACGTTAAGCTCTAGATTAGATTGGCTTTCAGTATTTTACTTAGGCTAGATTGGATTGGATCGAATTTTTGTATTTTACTTAGGCACAGTTAGGTCAGTATGTAACAGTTCTAAGCATTCGACCATTTTTGTGGTTAAATTTTTTGAATTTAAAAAAAATATCTAAGTTTTGGTTAGCTGTAATTTAATGTAATCTAAATAAAACTCACTTTCGTTGAGTCGATAGTACATTGTAAAAAAGAGTTATATAAGACTTATTTTATAAATAAGTACCTATATCAATTAATAAGATTGTTATTAGAAGAAAATGCCAGTATAATATGTAGTGATTTAAAAAGTTCTGAAAATGATAAAGAGTGACACCAGTCATCTGTATAGGATCACTTAAGAAGAATTTGCTACGTCATAATATATTATCACAGCTTAGCCTATAAAAGGACTCTCACTGTAGCACTATAGCGGATTCTATGAGCACAATTCACTTCAACAGTACTAATCACTTGTTTAAGCGTAATCACAAAATAATATTCATGATCTTTCCAGTTGGTTCTTACCATTTTAAAAAAAAAAAACCTTCAATCTTAATCCAATGAAAAAAAAATATCCAAAAACTGTCTTAACTTGAACTGCGGTTGTTCTTAAATGAAGACGATTTGTCTATGTCCCCTATTTATATGATTCCCGTAATATTCAATCCCATTGGATTGAATTTCTTTGCGCTAAAACCTGTTGGCTTTTTTTCGATTTTTTGACTTAACTAATTATTTATATCCTAAACCATCCAGTGCATATAACTAAGAAATTTATCATTTTCGCATAAGAACGCTATCTCGCTGTGTTGGAGGCTCAAATGCCTACACGAAAAAAAAAATGCCATCATCAACCAAAAAAAAAATTATTCCCATTTTGTTTTTTTTGTTTTTTTGGGTTTTTTGAATTAGAAACATCCAGTTTTGCAAATATATTTTGAATTTAACAGAAAATTTCAAGAGGGACGTGGATTATGTTCGAGAATTGTGCAGGTGTTCTAAAAGAATATGGGTGATTTATTACTTTTCAATTCGGTATCTTAGTGGTTTTGTTTTTTTTTTAAATCAAAAGAATTAATTAAAGTTACCATCTACTAATACATTTTTTTTTACATGTTCCAATAAATCTAATTTAATCCAACCTCATATGGATTTTTACCTGTTTAGATGTGATTACCCGTAACTATAGGAAAAGTTTAGCCTCATAGCAACGTATAGAAGGGCGCATTAATATGGGATGGTCAACGGCCTCTAGATAGATAGGTATTTTTAATTACATTTATAATATTTAACACTTCCAATTCGATTTAATTTTAATTAGTGTTAAGTAAAACCTACAAATACTTAAGTAATCAATAATTAGATTTGATTATTATTGACACTTTAATTGGTAGGTAGATACTTTAAACTCTAACCTAGCAAAGATTTTGTTAAACAACATGAAACAATGACTGTTGAAAGAAAATATGGATTTGCAATGTCCTTTTTCTTATACTATATAATAAGAAAAGGATATTTTCAATTTTTATTTGTATCGTAAGTACTTTTACTTTATTCGAAGTATTTGAAATATAATAGCTGTTTTTCTTATTTTTTCTAATTAATTCTTTAAGATTATTCTTAATATTTTCTACTGCTAATTTCTTAAATTTTTTAGATTTTTATTATGTGAGAACAGAAAAACTTTACCTATTTACAGTAAATTAATGTTGATAAACTAAAAAAATTATCAGAACATTATTTAATTTGTTTCAGTTTAGTCGGCCATGTTGTTAAGAAATAAGAAAAAATACGAAAAAATAGGGATCTTTTTATTTGCTCTCTAGATTATTAGAAAAAAACTAGGATTTTTTTTGCTTATCAGTACTTATCTTACCCACCAAACTCCCACATTTTCTAGCAGACCATTAATTGCAACTACACAAAATTACTTCATTTGAATATTTATCAGGAACAACAATACCGTCATTCCAACACTGTAGATGTAGTACCTAAGTTGTACAAGCTAATGTGATGGATAAACTCCTAAAAGTACATTACTTTAGATATTTTTGATTTCTTTCTGTGTTTTAAAGTCAAATCTAACTCCAAAACATTAATTAATTTAAACTTTAATTGGTTTTTCGCCTTTTTTCTTACACAAGAATTCGACATAATAATAATAAACTGAAAACTCTACATAATAAGTTACGACTATGTTACGAGTATATTTTTGTGCTGCATTAATGAAAACTTAAATTATATTTCTTAAGTTTTGTAATTTTATCATAAAATAAAGTATGAATTTTCTTTTTGAAGACTTCAGGTATTGTTATATTATATATGGCATAATTATATTTCACTGCCGACCACAACATTTTAAAGTATTTTTAAGATATTTCAAATTTTCCAGCTTAAGTGTAAGTTTTTAATTTTTTGATTCTTATTATTTAATTGACTTTAATTTTATTTACTGGATAGGCAGCCAAATATCTAGAACCAACCCTGTAGATAAGCTAATTTCTTGTCTTGTTTTGAGCCCGTCTAAAAGTTTCAAGTCTTGTTAATAGACAGTATTCTCAAAAAATTAAATTAAAATTATTTTAATTGTTTTTCATTAATTATTTTGTAATAATGCGTAGTGTGGAAAATTCTAAGCAAATGTAAATACTTGTAGCTTCTTTTAAAAATAAATTAAGAAATAATGGAAATTGCTTTTGTTTAAAATTTATTTTGACTTTATTGAATTCAAAAGTAGCAGAAGAAGATTTCTCCTTTAAAGTCACCAAGATATTTTCAAAACTAATAAATACGTCCTTATAAACTAACATTTCTTCTAGAAGTATTTTTTTCTTAATAAAATGGACTTGTGTTGAACCTCAAAGTGGCTAAATATACTAAAGTGTGTGTTCCAACGACAAGAGCTCAAAAGTAAAATAAAAAAATAAAATAAAAATAAAAATTTCATTTTTGAGAACTAATTTTTTATTTGCGCATATATCTTCGATTATAATCGTGTGTGTTTAAATTGACAACAATTAACCATTGAGACCAGTGTGTAGAGCATTATTGGACCATACCTAGAATCTTTGATTTGGAACCTTGTAGTTGTAGCCATTTACTTCATCAAATGTAGCTGCTGAGCCTGATCCACCTGAACCAAATGAATTTCCCTGTGGTGCTGATTGATATTGCTGTTGTTGAGCTTGTGGCTGATATTGCTGTTGAGGTGCTGGTTGGTATTGCTGTTGTGGTTGTTGTTGTTGTTGTTGTTGCTGGTATTGCTGTTGGGGAGCTTGCTGGTATTGTTGTTGTTGACCACCGCCAAATGATACTGGTGGAAGGTACGAATTTACTGGTGCTTGTGGTTGATAATTGGAAATATCATTGGATAATGGTGGAGGAAGATATGATTGTCCTAGATGTGATACATCAGCGCTAACAGCAATGATAGCAGCACAGCAAATGATTAATAATTTCTGTAGGAGAGTAAATAAATTTTCGTTATTATTGATTTTTGGGTTAATAAATTTCAAATTATTTGTAAAAAATTACGATTTTCGTAATTTGAAATTTTTAAATTTTGATAAAAATTCACTAAATCATGAAAGAATTTTACAAATAAATAAATTAGTTTCTGCGCTCGTTCACTTGAAAATTAATATTTTCTTCACTTATTTATAAAATTCTCATTAAACAACCGTGCGCTTGAACCAAAAATGAGATACAAGGCACAAATTGTATTATCAAAAAATTCTTCAAATCAATATTTTGGAGAATTATTTGCACTAAGTAACTTGGCTTACAAACTCAATTTTCTCCAGTAAATTCGATTTTTTTTTCAAAATTTTATTTTTATTTTTATTTTTTTTTTCAAACTTTATCACAACTTTTTATTTCACTTTATAGCAATCACAAAATAATCCTGAAGATCCTTCTTACCATTTTTGAAAATTATATGCGAGTTATCCAACGATATTTGAAGAGATCTTCACTAGAACTGACTTAGCTCTTGAATGATTACCAGATCAATTTGGTTCCATATTTATATGGTTCCCAATTCTTAATCCCAATGGATTATCTTAATCTATATATGCAAAAACCTGTTGGTTGTATTCCTTTTATTTTACAGAAATAATTTTTTTTGGCCCGAAACCACCCAGACCATTAATGAGAAATTGGCCATTTAGAACTTTACCGATGCCACATGTTAGATTATAAACTCTATAATGACCATATAAAGAAATAGCATCATTAGTAACAAAAAATAGCCCACTTTTTATGCGTATTTTTTTTTTCTTAACATTTGTTTAATATAGAAACATCCAGTTTTACTAAATCGATTTTTGGATGTAAAACTTAACCAGAAATTTTTAAGAGGAACGTAAACGTGGAAGATTTGCAGGTGTTTCGGTTTAATACGTGGGTGATTTATTATTTTAAAAACCAGACATTGTGGCAAATTTAACTTTTTTGTAATTATAATTTTTTGTGATTTTTATATTAATGATGGGAATTAGTCACATCCACATTATTATAATATGTAAATTAAACATTATTTTTTAAATTATATATTTTTCAACCATAACTCAGATTGGCCGGGGTTTTTTTTTTAATAAGAAGTAGAGCCCATCTATCTAATGGTAATTTTGTCCTTAAGTCTATCGCCAATACTAAAATTAATGTCCCTAATAAAAATTTAAGCCTAAAAGCCTAATAAATAGTTAAACAAGCTATATAACTTGACTAATGGTGAAAGGTCAAACGTCAAAATCTTTATTGGGGACGATTCATGGATTTTGATTTATTTTAACTGTTATTTAGGCATGAATGAAGTTAGTGTAGAACAGAGATCTTTCTCATTGTGTACGACGTTCTTAGCACTAAAGAGCACAAAATATTTTACTAATGTAAAGGCACGAAAGGGGTCTGACAGGCCCGGGGTTTATAAAACTTTTACTACAATACAAATTAAAGCTTACTTTTACTTGCAATTTCTACGTCAAATAAGGTCAACATTCTATAAAATTGAGAATCCAGAAAATTACTTTATTATTATTTTGAATAAAATTGTTCATAAATTTGTACAGCTACACTTCAAAAATAGAGCATTATGAATCTATTTACACCGATCAACCGATCAACTAGTCATGGCTTATTTTTCGTCATGTGTGATCATGTGTTGTATGTTTTTCAACAAAGCGGCAAAGTTATTCCTAATAAATGTAGATGTAGATTTATTAGGGGTGATCGATGCACCTCGACCTTTATTTAGATTTATTGTGCCCCCATTTCTTACTTCTACTTCATAGACCTGCTTCATTATTTAGAGTACCTCCTCGAGTCCAATTTCCTTAAGGAATTTTAGGATCTTGAGTGGATTTAGGGACGGAAAGTCCCTCTCCGTTAGGCAGTAGTTACCCAGATAATTTCTCCTTTTGTGGATGAGTGCTCCGCATTCTATAAGGAGGTATATTGGGGTTTCTTTTGTTTCTTCACAGAACCTGCACCTGCCGTTTTCTTCCAGACACAGCTTTCTCAGGTGTCCCTTCAACTTGCAATGGCCTGTCAGGCCTCCCGTCAGCATCCTGAGTCTGTTTTTGCTAACTCTTATACTAGTCTCGTACCTCTTTTGGTTGTAATTCCAGAGTAGTACTTTGGATTGCCTTAGCTTAGATAGATAACATAACAGGGCTTGATAGACCCCTTTTGTGCTTTTGCACATATTTTAACAAAATAATTATTTCAAAATGTTAAATAAATATTTTTAATATTTTCTTTCGATGATTTATATCAATAAGATAAAATATGTAAAGCATATAAAAAGTTCTAGTTGATATAGCCAGGAAATAAAATCTTTATGCGACATCAAAAATAAAAGGGGCTCTTTTCTCTTAGAATAAAAAAATACATTAAAAACCACATAACTATGAAAATTAATTGTTTTCGATTATTTCCACTGTGATTGACCAACGCAAATTCAAATAAGATGTAAGTTGGTGGTAACTTCTTCTTTAAACTTATTGTGATAAAATTTTCAAATTAAATACATAATTATAAAATAATCAAAATTTCGTTAGTATGATTTATATAAATTTAGGTAAAGATGCCGTTATTATAATTTAATAGCTTTCTCAAACATAAATTGTGTAATTAGTATTAATATAGTTGGCAGCATGGTATAAAATCTGTATTTTCTCAACCTGGGTTCGCAAGCCTTTGATGATACGTACAGCATGATCTTCGGTGCAGGCCAGAACTTTCTCAGTTATTAAAATGTTGTATCAATTCAAGTTCTCAATACTCTGTTAAAAAGTTTAAGGCAGCACAAGACCTCTGGATATTGTTGTTGTGCGTTTCCCGTGACATTTTAATTCCTGTCCTTAACCATCTATCTATAGTATTTTTGGCCTTTGACAGTTAAAGTCTAATTCAGGACGCTCTGTTATATGCATAGACTTTATTTCGCGAGTCGCAAAATGTTTTTATTAGCAAATTTAAAAAAAAATTTCCTTTAGTAATTTTAGGATCTTAAGTCGATTTAGGGATGGCAAAGATTCATTCAGTTAGGAGATGTATTAGGGTTTCTTCTGCTATACACCATAATTAGGTTCGTAAAGAATTGGCAGTGTTTTGAAAAATATTAAAAACTACTGATTGCAGATTTAACAATTTTTTATTAAATTTTATTTTTTTTTTGATGATGCTTAAGAATTATTTTTCTATATTTGACAGATAACGCTTATACAGAACTGAATACATACATAGTGTCAAAATATAAAAAAAATGTTGAGAGCTGATTTTTTATTTGTGCATTTTAATTGACAACAATAAACCATAGAGACCAGTGTTGAGCAAAATCATCAGAAATATTTATCCTTGATTTGGAACTCGATAGTTGTAGCCATTTACTTCATCAAATGTAGCTGCGCTGGATCCTGCTGAAGCAAATGAATTTCCCTGTGGAGCTGATTGGAATTGTTGTTGGGGAGCTTGTTGGAATTGCTGTTGTGGAGCTGGTTGGTATTGTTGTTGTTGTGGTTGTTGTTGTTGACCGCCGCCAAATGATGATTGTGCTGGTGGAATATATGAATTTGGTGGTGGTGGTGCAGCAAATTGTTGTTGTGGTTGAAAACTGGAAATATCATTCGATATTGGTGGAGGAAGATATGATTGTTCTAGATTAGCGTTAACAGCAATGATAACGGCACAGCAAACGATTAAGAATTTCTGTAAGAGAGATAATAAATTATTATTGAAGATTTGTCTATAAAATCATTAGATTAGATTAGATTATTAGATCCCATCATTTATACGCTTTTTAAGACATTTTGTAATTTTATTTTAATTTTGTCTTTATCCAAAAAATCGTGAAAGAATTACTTAAAAATTATTTTTCTCTTCACTTATTCACTATTATGCAGATATGTAGTTAAGATATTGGTTATTCTCATTAAACAACCGTGCACTTGAACCAAAAATGAGGTACAAGGCACAAATTGTATTATTAAAAAATTCTTCAAATCAATAATTTGGAGAATTATTTAGACTAACCAAGTAACTTTGGGTACGAACTCAATTAGAAGGAGTAATTTTTCACAGTAAATTCAATTTTTTTTTTCAAAATTAACACTTTGACACAACTTTTAATTTCACTTTATAGCAATCACAAAATAATCCTGAAGATCCTTCTTACCATTTTTGAAAATTATATGCGAGTTATCCAACGATATTTGAAGAGAACTTTACTAGAACTGACTTAGCTCTTGAATGATTACTAGAGCAATTTGGTTCTATATTTATATGGTTCCCAATTTTTAATCCCAATGGGTTATCTTAATCTATATATGCAAAAACCAGTTGGTTACATTATTTGACTTATATAAATAATTTTTTTTTGCTGGAAACCGCTCAGAGCACTAACGAGAAAATGGCCATTTAGAAATTTACCGATGCCATGTGTTAGATTAAAAATTCTATAATGACCATATAAATAAATAAGATTAGATACAAAAAATAGCCCACTTTTTATGCGTATTTTTTTTTTTTTTTGTAAACTTAACCAGAAATTTTTAAGAGGAACATGAACATGGGACATTTGCAGGTGTTTCGGTCAAATGCATTGCTAATTTATTGCTTTAAAATCAAACATTGGGGGGAACATTAAGTTTTTTTTAATAATAATTTTTTTTTTAATTATTCATAACAATATACCATTTTTGTAATATTACCGAGATTTATTTACGTTCGGAAAAGTAGCTTACGGCACTACCTAATAAAATATTACAAACAGAAGCATTATTTTTTTTTAATTTGTATTTGACTGCAGAATATTTCTTAAAACCATTTTTTTTAAATATTAATGTCTCTACCTAGGCTAACCATTCCTTCCCATATTATTCATTTATTTCTGCAAAACGAACTAAAAATTCATAATAGTACAAAAGCTCTGCTTTTTCCAAGGAACAATAATAAACTTGAAAAAGAAAAGTTAAAATATATTAAGAATTCCATCAAATGTTGTTAATTTTCATTTTAAACAAGAAAAAAGACATTAACATAAAACCACAGAATAAATTTATGATAAAAAAAATGAACTACAGTAGAATCTCGCAAACTCGAACAGAATAATTCCACCCCTGTTCGAGTTTTCGAGAGTGTAGAAAAAGTATTACTCTAAAGCAAAAATATGGATAAATCAACACCCATCTATTACTACAAATGAATTAAGACAACATTTATAATCCTGGTCCTTGTAGAACCAAAGAAATTTAATATAAGTACATAATATATATAATTCGACCACCCTATAACCCTATATTTGAGTTGGGGAGACTATTGAATTTTTATGTATAAAAGAAAATTGTTTTTCGACCATAATTTATAATATTTTGAAAGAAAAAATAGTTCGGCCATTTTACCAATGAATTTTATTAAAATGTCCTGACAAAATTTGGTTGTTTTTCTTTATTTTAGTTCTTTAATTAAAATGCAATATAAAATGAAGACAGTGAAGTATCGTCCGTCGTGAAAAAAATTGGTAACTACTGATTGTTTAGATTTTATAACCGGCTCTAGTATGAAATAAACTTTTCCATTGTTACGGACTTAATAGTGTTAATTATTAATAATAGGAACAAACAATCTTTATCTGAATTCGATAATTTTTTTTTTTTAGATAAGATGATTAAGAGTTATATTTCTAAATAATTGACAAATATGTACAATTGCACAGTACATTGCACGTCTTACAAATTTATTTCAATATACGACATGGTATTTTTTGGGAAAATTAATTATCATTAGAAATCCTTTCAATGAATCATTCTTAGGATGCGGTGATAAAATTATTGGTATTGAATTTTCGTTGCTAAATTATGTGAGATAGTCCAGAATATTAAAATATTTTTCTATAGAAGAAACCTTGTATTCTAAAATAAATTTTAATAATATTGTAAAATAAAAAGCAAAATTTTTGAGCAATGAGTTTTTTTGTTTTTTTTTTATTTTTTGCACTTAATTTCAATAATAATCGTGTACATTTTCAAGACAATAATAAACCAACGAAATCTGTAGAACAAGACCAATTAGACAATCATTTTCTTAGAATCTTTGACTTGGCACTTTGTAGTTGTATCCATTAACATCATCATATGAGGCTGCTGATGCTGATGAAGCTTCAGATACCTGCTGGAATTGTTGTTGTGGCTGTGGAGCAGCTGGTGCTTGATATTGTTGTTGTTGTTGTGGGGCTGGTTGATATTGTTGTTGTTGTTGTTGTGGGGCTGGTTGATATTGTTGTTGTTGTGGGGCTGGTTGATATTGTTGTTGTGGTTGTGGGGCTGGTTGATATTGTTGTTGGGGTTGTGGTTGTGGGGCTGGTTGATATTGTTGTTGGGGTTGTGGTTGTGGGGCTGGTTGATATTGTTGTTGTGGCTGTTGTTGTGAGAAAGATTCTGATTGAACAGAATATGAACTTGAAATGGCTTGAGCAGGTGATTGTTGGTATTGCTGTTGTGGTTGCTGTTGCTGTTGCTGTCCACCAAATGAAGGTGGAAGATATGAGTTTTGTGGTTGCTGTGGAGCAAATTGTTGTTGTTGTTGTTGTGGTTGATATTGGGAAATATCATTGGATATTGGTAATTGTGGAGGAGGAAGATAGGATTGTCCTAAATGGGATACATCAGCGCTTACAGCAATGATGGCCGCACAACAAACGAGTAGGAATTTCTGCAAAATATAAAATTGAATGTTGAAGAATTTTTTTTAATACAATTTTATTACAAATTCTTGAAATTATTAAACATTTGTTTAAATATAATTTTTTTTACTCTAATGGCAATAGAAATTGTCCATTAAATTTATTATTTTTATTTTTATTTCTGTAGTCGATATATAAGAAAAATAATTTAAAAATTGTTAACACAAATTTTTGCTAACTAAATCAATCACAATAGAAAATCACATTAGGAAAATTCATACAAATAATCCACTTAATTAATAAAAATTCGTTTTTAACAACCACAAAATATATTTTCAAAATTCTTCTTACCATTTTTGACAATAAGGTTTAATGAATCCAACGATACAAAATGATAGTGGTATCTTCGCTAGAACTGTTGTTCTTGAATGGTCACCATTTACAATGCGTTCCATATTTATATCAATCCAAATTCACAATCAATCTCAATGAATTATCACTAATTGCCATAAACCAGTTTGTTTTGTTCCTTTTTTTGGTTGGTATAACTTTTTTTTTTTTGTGTGTGTCCTAAACTACCAAACGTACTGTACTGTATGGCAAAACACTTGACGAACCATGTCATTCCATCAAAGAACTTTACCTATATTTGTGTTAGATTAGAAGATACTGTAATGGCCATATATGAAGAAGCGGCATCATCGACCATAAACTAGCCCGGTTTTTATGCGATTTTTTTTTTCAGATTCGGTTTTTTTTTTGTGCTAACATTTTGTTTAGCTTAGAAACATCCAGTTTTAGTATAGGTTTTTTAGACTTAATTCAATTCTATATAGAAATTGTCAAGAGGGACGTGGATAACATTTCGTTGAAGAGTTTGTGCAGGTGTTGAGACCGAATATTGATTATTTATTGCTTTAAAACCGGACATTTGATAATTTTTTTTTTAAAATCAACCACAGGAATTAGTCAAAGTATTTAGCTAAGCCACGAGAATTGTATATAGATTGTGTTTATTTTTAATTAGTTGATTTCAGAGGTGTATTCAAATTGATTTATGGTAGGGATGAATTTTAAAATTTCTTTGAATCATTATGGACGCTTTAAATGGTAGAAAATTACTTAGAGAAAATTACTTTTAATTAAATTGACTATATAAGAACGTATGTAAAAATTGATATCTTTCTTAGGATAGGCCAGTCAAGGTCGACATTATTTAATAATACGTTCCGCACATTTTTCGAGTATTTTTGTTTTAAAATAGCCTTTAACCTCTTCAGGGATATTGAAACATTTGTTTATGTTTACTTTTGTTATGAAAATTACCGTTATTTACCATTACAATATATACATATATTATATCAGGCTATTATTAAAACGAATTTCAAAAATGAAATAGATTTTATCAATGCTCAGTTTTTCGCATTTGATAGAACTTTGGCGCCTGGACGAAGGGCGCCTTAGTTGAATCGGTTTTGTACATAGACATAATTTAATGAACCAAAGATTTAATTTATAAGAAACGAAGGTAAAGCCCTCTTTTTTGACATGACTCGTATGTTCATTCACAAGGAATCACCTAGTACGGCCCTCATAATTACCTTCATTAATTAATTTCTTAAAGTAGTAATTTACACATGTGTAGTGTAACCTTGAATTTTAATCTTACAATAATAAAAAAAGCCGAACACTTTTGCTCGTTAATCTTATTTTTTTGTAAGTTTTAGATTATATCACAACGCACATTTAAAAAAAAATTTAGCTGTAACAAATTACAGAGAGTAAAGTAATTATCATAAATTTCACAGTTATTTCTTTATATCCCCCCTACAATATCAATAAAAGTATATATTTACATCCATCTGTAGTATTTCATATTTCCACGTGGAAATTGGAGAACGATGGTTAAATGCTTAAAACTGGGAATTATCTGTTAACCACAATTTGTCTTTAAAAACCAATTCGGTAAAATCCTATTTAGATTTTAATGAACATTTTTGTGTGGGGTTATTTTATGAATGTTGTATAGTTCTATTTGTGGAGCTTTAAAAATGCAAATATACAATCTTACAAGAATTAAATCATTAATTAAAGTTGTAAAATTGTATCCGGATGTTTCAGGTTATTATATCATTAACACTCCTCAATCCAAAACATCTAAAATAAAATAAGACGTCAGGTGGTCACATTCCTACTTAAAGCTGTTAGTCCATAGAGGGCATTATACAGGAAGAGATATTGAAATATTAGTAAAAACTTGAAATCATGAAGTTGCGTTGATTTAATGTAGACTAGTTAATCGGCTATAAATAACCCGTTAATAGTAAACTATCTTAACCGTCGGTCGATCTTAACCCTCGGTCGATTCGAAATGAAATGCAAACTACGTCGTAATAAGAGTAATCATTGATTGTTTAGTATGCAGGTTTAATAAAATTTTAGCACGGTTTTCTGTAAGTTTGGTTCACACTTAAGTAATTTTTTCAGGTGAGGTGAGGTAAAGTCGATTAGACCCAGCGTTAGTATTCATGGAACATATATTAGCGTTAGTAACCGTAGACTTTCTATACTATTAGATGGCAAAGAGATAAGATGTTGATGAAGAAGTTTGTGTCTAATGATACTGATAGGCTTAAAATCAAGCATTCGACATTTGCTGTGTTTGTGTGGATTAATGTACCAACTACCGCCTCATTTTCACTTCATAGAGGTTTATTTTCTGTAGCCGGCTTTTACATTTGTATTTCTTGTTGTTTTTGTTAATAAAGCCAAAAACAAGAATATAGCGGCAGATTTGACCTTATGATGATGTAAGATTTTTGCAGAAATTTTTGTTTTAGATTAAATGTGGGGGAGACCGTTAAAAGAATTTTATGTAAAAATGCTGCTGATAGGTTTTAGCTTTAAATTTTTCAGTTAAACAACAACAGTGATAAATATTATTTTAATTTTTTTTTGCTATGCGTATTATCAAGTCAAGTCAATCAAATTAAATTTCGTTGCGAGATGCCAGTAATTGGTATGCCCAAAACGGGAGCAGGGTTATTATAAAAATGATGAGAAAAATAAAAACTAATTTCGATTTAGGCTTTTGTAACTTTCTGTTTTAAAATAAAATTAGATCTAATAAAGGACTAATTTATCGTGTAATATTTCTGTTTCTGGTGTTAGACTCAGCTTTTCTTCTTTTATGATAAACA
The DNA here is from genome assembly GCA_026745375.1 of Platyura marginata. Classification (NCBI taxonomy): domain Eukaryota; kingdom Metazoa; phylum Arthropoda; class Insecta; order Diptera; family Keroplatidae; genus Platyura; species Platyura marginata. The sequence goes on along the minus strand of JANSTT010022937.1, from coordinate 17,735 downwards.
AAAACCAAAACAAATAATTTGCTTCAAAAAATATATTTTTTATTGCGCTTAAGTTCGACAACGGTATAAACAATACATGGCCAGTGGAATTTGCAAAATAATATCACGAAATACAACAATAATTGGTTCAAAATCCTCCGGGCACTTTGTAATTGTAGCCGTTAACATCATCGTATGTTGCAGCGGATGCCGATGATGCAGAGGCGGAGAAAGAGCTACCACCTGATGATCCTTGTGATTGATATTGCTGTTGTTGTGGTGCAGATGGTGGAATATAGGATTGAGATACAGTTTGTGCAGCAGATTGAAATTGGGCTTGTCCTCCACCACCACCACCACCTAATGAACCACCACCGAAAGATCCACCACCTGATGAGCCACCTCCGAAAGATCCACCACCTGATGAGCCACCTCCGAAAGATCCACCACCTGATGATCCACCTCCGAATGATCCACCACCTGATGATCCACCTCCGAAAGATCTACCAGCTGATGATCCACCACCTGATGATCCACCACCGAAAGATCCACCACCTGATGATCCACCACCGAAAGATCCACCACCTGATGGTCCACCACCGAAAGATCCACCACCTGATCCACCACCGCCAAATGATTGAGCTGGTGGAATATAAGAACTTACTGGTGCTTGTGGAGCAAATTGTTGTTGCTGTGGTTGGTATTGAGAGATATCATTGGATATTGGTGATTGTCCTGGAGGAATATATGATCTTTCCGGTTGAGCAGCTGCCTGGAAACCACTGTTAAATGATGGTTGTGGTTGAGGGTAGTCATATTGCGGTTTGCCACAAACAGCGACCAAAGCCACCGACAAAATAAACAGAATTTTCTGAAATTAAAATACGAATGAAATTAAAAACTTATTAAATTTATTCAAAATTTATGTTTAATTTTATACTCAGTGGCAAATAATTTTTCTCACCATTTTTAATAATTTGATATCCAATTAATCCAACGATTTTAAAGAAACTCTATGTATCTTTACTAGAACTGCGTGAGTTCTTGAATGATTACATCTTCCATCAATTCTATATTTATATGATTTCAAATCCTTAAGCTAGCTTATCATAACTTACAACAAAACCTGTTAGTTTTGTTCCTTTTTTTAGTCGAAAACGTAATAATTAAAGAAAAAAAAAACCTTTTTTCTACTTCACAAACTACCCAATGCATAATTAGCAAATTTATTATTTCGAGAATGAACTTTATAGCCAAAAGTTGTGTTATTTTAATGACCATATAATCAAGAAGCGACAACATTGACAAAAAAACTAGCTCAGATTTTTTAAGTTGCATTTTTTGTTTGTTTTGTCATGCGAGAATCATTCACAATTGGCTTATTGTGTTGTGTTGTTTTTCAATCAATGCGGCTAGATTTTTTTAGGAGGGAAGTGGTTGGATCCATATATTAGACATTTACATATATGTATTTTTTAAAGAGTCATCTGAATTAGGTAATTTTAAAGAAAAAAGAATCACACAGGAATTAATTTAAAAAAAAAAAACCAAAAACGTGTGGTAATACAACAAAATTGCAAGTTTTTTTTTCAAATTGATATAATAAATTATATTTACGCACACGGGTCGGTGTGGGAATATTTTTTAAGATACCAGAAATGACATATCATTTAACATTTATTTATAGATTTGTACGAACTGCGATAAATTTCGCAATTTTAACTTTAGCATAAGGAATATAATTATTGTAGGGTACCTACATGTACTTAGTTACATGTTTATGTTATTTTATGTTTATTTTAATAATTTGACAATTATAATTTTTCTAATTTAACCCTTCGGTGATTTTTGTATGGAAGGAGTCTTTTTTGTATGATTTTTGGGTTATTAAATCGAGACAATTTGAATTAATTATTGAAACTGTCAATAAAATTGCAATTCTTACGGCCAATTTATTCACACTGTGTTAGTGTTAGTTAACACTAGTTCGAAAATGAAAACGCGGGCTAGCACTCGGTACGGTACTATTCCATTTATTCACATGAAAGTGCTACTCTAGCACTGGGGTTAAAGTGCATGTCGATTATTACGTACCAAATACGAGGTTCCGATCAGGCACTCCGATTCGAGTGTTAGAACCTCATTTAACATACGTTTGATTGCGTTACGTGTTTTTATTTCAAAAAAACTTTTGTTGTTGTGGTTTAGTTTTTTCGATTTTTCATAACGAAGCATAACGACGGCGCCTTTATAGACGACAATTATACATAATTTAATTCCCTATCAAATGACACATTTTCACTACCACAAAATAATCAATAATAAATACAAAACAAAAATCGTCTCACGTCAAAAAATGTATTATCAAAATCGATTGCTAGGATTGGGTGAATAAATGAAAATGGCTAAAAACTGCGTGTTTGACTCTCAGCACCCCGAAATCTTGGTGCCAGCGAAAACAGAGTCCTTAACAAACACCAGTTCTAAAATCGAAGTTTCAGGGCATTAACACTTAGTGAATAAATGTATCGGAGTCCTAACTTTAGTAAAATTTTGGAAAATATTTGACTGACTATGTAATACTATTTTTGTCATATTAATTTTTTCACCATTTCCAATTTATGTATTTCTAATAAAAATTTATCTATATTTTCTCCCCTATAACCTTGTTTGATTTGTTCCATAATCAATAGATACCTTACTCTAAGAGGATAAACTGTCAATTTCAATCGGAATCGTAATCATGGAAGGATTGGTTATAATATTTTTATTTTATAAAAATTACACTGGAAATTAAAATTACAATGATTCTTACTAGCCGCCAGATAGGTAATTTTTTCTAAACAAATACAACCCTATCGAATAGACCTCAATAATAGACACCATTGTTTAACTGAAATTTATGCAAAAAAATAATGGTCGGCTTTAACAAGGGGTGTCACATAAATGCTGATTTTTGAATTAAGATCATTTTCAAATTTGCTCTACTTCTGTTCCAAATCCTAGTAGTTGAGTTGTCCCAAATTTTTGTTTTAAGATTGAATAGTTTTTTTTTTTACACCAACAATAGGAAGAAAAGATTTTTGATAGGGGCAACAGTTCATCATCTTCTCACACGTTAACGCAAAATTCAAAAATCTTTAAATTATATAATGCGTGATTGATTTAATTAAGCGATCCGCACTTTATTGATGGTAGCATAATAAAAGTCACGCATTTTATAGTCATCATTTTAGATGGAAAAATGGATTAGAAGGAGGGGTACAGATATGACCATTTGCTGAACTTTCATATTTTAATATCAAGGTGTTGTCAACGTACTCTGTGTACCTACACGTAAACCTTTAAATATGATAATGATCAATGCAAAAAATTCCTTTTACATTTGCGAATTAAATTAATTTATTGCTAATTTATAAAATGCCATCAGGTAGTAAAAAAGATCACAATCACATATTAATCATAATTAATATCCTCCTCCATTTGATCCGCCACCATTTGGTACTCGATAGTTGTAACCGCTTTCATCATCGTATGTATGGGATGGGGGTGGTGCGGCAGCTGCTGGCGGAACATACGAATTGGTTGGTGCCTGTGGTACATCGAAAGATGGTTGACCAGATGGTGGTGGAACATAGGAATTTGTTAGAACTGGTGGTGGTGCTGGTGGAAATGAATCAAAAGCTGGTCCGGGTGCTGCTGCCGGTGGAACGTATGAATTTGATGGTGCCTGTGGAACATCAAATGATGGAGAGGCTGGTGGAACGTATGAATTGGATGGTTGTTGTGGAACAAAATCATTGGCTGGTGGTACATATGATTTTTCTGGCTGTGGAGCGGCATCATTGAAGGATGGTTGAGGTTGGTTGGGGTAATTGTAGCCGTCTTCTCCATTAACACTTACAGTTACAATTAATGTACAGCAACAAACCAAAATGGATATCTGAAAGGAACAATTTATTTCTTTTATTTATATGTACTTTGGGAACACCAACACAAGAATTCTTACCATTTTATCTGATATTGAATATATCGCTTAAAAAGGTATGAAAAGGTATCTTTGCTAGAACTGCGTTAGTTCTTGAGTGATAATCTATTTAAATTCTGCGCTATATTTATATGTGCACTACATCTGGGATGATGGCTAGATTGTCCTAATAAATTAATCACAAAACCAGTTAATGATTTTTGCAAATTTATGTTTTGCCTATACAAAAATTCAAAAGCTTTTTTTCTGCATTAAGGCAATGCATAATTATTAGGTTCGCCAACTCTTACTTACAAAAATAATAATAATAAAAAAAAAATTATCTTAAAGAAGCTAATGACCATGCGAAAGCAGAGCAAAAAAACTAGCTCATATCAGTTTTATAAATGCATCCGGCTTTTTTGCTAGTCGGTTATTCCTATTTTGTATTTTCTAATAGATCTATAAAGATACAACTAATAGCAATCCGTGACAAATGGTTGTAGTTTTAAAATTAATTAATTTTAGTTCAAACTGTGACTCTGATATATTTGGTGTCTTTTTAATTTAACTCATGGGATTTTATTCTTCGTAATAATTTCGCTTTAATTTAGGGGATGTTGTGAAAGGAGGAGGGAAGAGTAAGTTCGGTAAATAATTATATTTAATTAAAAATTTTCGTTACAATATTGTTTGACGAGGTGAGACCGACATTATATGGAAAAATGAAAAGTGATCTTAGGATTTTATAACATTGTACGCATGCAATTACACTATTCATTTTAAGGACCTGGTTTGCAAATACATAATTATATTTTTCACATTTCTAAAAGGTTCACTTATATGAGGCATTATGTAATTATGGATATCGAATTATTCGAATCTATCTTAAATATAACATCAATTTGAATATCTCGAAGAGTAAATAAATCTTCATTTCAAAAATTTGAAATATTGTTAAAAACAGTCCAGAAAAAAAACAATATAAATTTTTTTTAAATTTATATTTTATTAATTTTTTAAATTGTAAATTTCTTTTTGAAATCCATTTTTTAATGCAATGGAATTTTCAAGTCCAAAGTTAAATAATAAAAAAAATGCTATCATTGAAAAACTATAAAAGGGGGGAATAGTTTAAGTTAAAATTTATTTTATAACAGACAAAAATAAAATTGACTTCTATTTTAAAGCTTAGTTTATTAATTTGTAAAAGTAGACATTTTTTTTAAATATAAAAAACGAGTTTTTGTCTCTCCTCTAAAATTCCCTCTTTCAGAATATGCCCTTTGACGGAAACGAAAAATTATGTTAAAATAATAATAAAAATCTTTATAACTAATATTGAAGAAGAACATTTAAAAGGTTTAGTTTACAAAAGTAAATCTTTTTCATCTACAATAATATTTAAATTTAAGTGTAACTAAAAGATTTTAAGATTTTAAGAGGTCACATAATATTAAATATGACAAATAAATTTACTTTATCCTGAAATGGAGGTACTTCATCTGGACATGGACATAGAAACTCTACCTGCTTTAAATTCTCAAATCTGATCAAAAATGTTAAAGAGGTTAAAGGATTGGTTGTTCGTTATTTTTTCTAACTATTTTTTTGACACTTATCTGTATTTTTTTGTCGACAATATTTTGTTTATTTTTATTATTTCTATAAGGACAGGTTGTACAGACATTTTTCTTATTTTTCTAACAAATAATTTGAATAAATAAAAACAAATACAATAATGTCACAAAATAAAGAAAAAATTTCTGAATCTTCTAAAATTTTCTTTTTTTTTAATATTATTTTAAGTGGTAGGTACTTTTTTTGGAGTCTGCAAACCCAGTTTTATACCTTAATACATAAATCCTTAATTAAACCTCAGAAATTAAATTGTAGGTACCTACTACTAAATTTTAAGTTATGTGTAGAATTTTTGATTGCCAAAATATTGTCATTTGTGTCAAATATTTTTATTTAACTAATTAAGCAAATATAAATTCACGCCTCAACTTCATTGTTCTATCTCTTATATTCTTCTAACTTATGTCATACTGTCAAAATGTTGAATAGATATGTAGATGACATATTTTGATTTTCATGTTAATATATTTTTCAACATACCTACCAATTTATATCTTTCTATGTTTCCTAAATCGATGATTTATATTATTCGCTGTTCTTGGACGATTCATATTTTAAGTAAATAATAAATAAATATTTAGTTTTTTACTTAAAAACATTTATTTGACTCAAGTTCATAACAAATTATAAAGGCCGTTAATAAATTTAGATTATTGAATAAATTACAGGTAAAAATTGTTCTAATATCCTCCGTTACTGGATCCACCTCCTCCATTTGGATTTCTGTAGTTGTAACCGCTCTGATCATTGAACGTATGTGATGGTGGTGGTGGTGGTGCTGCTGCTGGCGGAACGTATGAATTTGATGGTGCTTGTGGAGCTGATTGGAACGATTGCTGTGGAGCAGCTTGGAATGATTGTTGTTGAGGTGCAGGTTGGAATGATTGTTGCTGAGGTGCAGGTTGAAATGATTGTTGTGGAGCAGGTTGGAATGATTGCTGTGGAGCATCAAAAGATATACCACCACCACCACCACCACCACTACCATAACCACCAGCACCACCACCTCCATTCGATGCAGGTGGAACATAAGAGTTTGATGGTGCTTGTGGAGCAGATTGTTGTGGGAAATCAAAAGATGGTCCTCCGCCGACACCGCCGGATGGTGGAACATAAGAGTTTGATGGGGCTTGTGGAGCAGATTGTTGTGGAAAATCAAAAGATGGTCCTCCGCCGCCACCGCCGGATGGTGGTGGAACATAAGAGTTTGATGGTGCTTGTGGAGCAGATTGTTGTGGAAAATCATAAGATGGTCCTCCTCCGCCACCGCCAGATGGTGGTGGAACATAAGAATTTGAGGGTGCTTGTGGTGCTTGTTGATACTGTGGTTGAGGTGCATCATAGGATGGTCCAGGGGCTGCTGGTGGAACATATGAGTTTTGTGGTTGTTGTGGTGGTGATTGTTGTTGGAAATCATTAAATGTTGGTTGCGGTTGTTGATAGTTATATCCACTGCTTCCGCCACCACCACTACCTCCGCCTCCTGACGATTGGGATGGATAGTTATTTCCGCCTCCTCCTCCACCTCCCCCTCCTCCTGACGATTGGGATGGATAGTTATTTCCGCCTCCTCCACCTCCTCCTCCACCTCCTCCTCCACCTCCTCCTCCGGACGATTGGGATGGATAGTTATATCCGCCTCCTCCACCTCCTCCACCTCCTGATGATTGGGATGGATAATTATATCCGCCTCCTCCACCTAAGTGTGACACATCAGCACTTACTGCAATTACAATTGCAAAGGAAAGAATAAAAGATTTCTAAAAGAAAACATTTAAATTCAAAATTTTATAAATTAAAAATATCACACCAACCATATTTCGGCTATTATCTCAATTCAAACGGATTTGTATAACTGTACTAGACTGAGTTAATTCTTGAATGATAATCCATTTAAGTTCGACTCTATATTTATATGAAATGAAATATTTAAGGTAGCCAACCTAATCTAATCTGAATATAAGAAATTTTGATTTACGGCGGTATTTTTATTAGATGGGTACGGTTCCACAAATACATAATTTTATCAAATCTCTGCAACTTTTACTTATAAAAGTCTTGTTTTTAACAAAGTTATTGACCATGCGAAAGCAATAGAAAAAAACAGTTCCATTTCTATGATCCGTTTTTTCCCAAAGTTTTATAATCGGCCTGGTGTGGAAGTTTTTTTTTTCTTTCAAATATTAGTGTTTTTACTTTTCACCCGTGTACAGTGTACATTCACAGCTTAACCGGTGAAGGTGGAAGTTTTATTTTATATGATTAATTAATCCAAAAATACAGTGGAAGCCGTTTATTGTGATCATAGTTAGTTAGTGTGAGAGAGGGCGGGCACCCTAGAGCGCCCGAAATTCCTTAGGCCTCTATAGATGGGCTCATTAGACATCCCCCTTTATACATTTATCTCAATTGACATTGACAAGCTCTTTTTTGTAGACCAAATCAGCATTTGGGATATTCTTTTTACAGAAACCTTACAAATGCTCGTAATTTCAACATTATTTTTAAGCATTGTCATTTTTAGAGATAATATGATGTCATTATTTAGACTGTTTTTAATTGCATTCCAACCACTCTGCCTCAGATTCAAATCAACATACCAGAGAAAAACACGTTATGTTTCATCCCCAGTCGGTCTTGAACCAGCGACCTCCCGTTTCAAAGGCAACCACTCATTGCTCTCAGTCATTTGGTCGGTCTTATTGTGATCACAATAGGACCTTTAACTTTTAGTAACAATAACCGGCTGATAACATTAAGCAGAAGATTATTTTTAATTAAATCGGTTTTGAGACACTTGATAACAGTATCCATTATTATAATATATTAGGTTTCCCCTGTAATATTAAAATCAATTTTATTCATTTTGAAATAGTCTGTGTTATTAGTACAAATAAAAAATTCCATTTCAAAAACTTGTGCATGTCGGATGCATATTAATGATGATATCTCTAGTCTATGGACGCCAAAGAAAAGAAAAATTTTATAGCGCGACATTAGACGTAGTAACATTGTAAAATCTTGATATGCGGAAGACCCAAAGATTTCTATTGGAGTTCGAAATCACTGGAGTATCCACTCATTGATATTGAATCAATAAATGTTAAGAAAAAACTTGTGCCAAAGTACTACTAATTAAAGTAGTTTTTAAGTTATTTCGGGTAAGTGAAGAAAATTCACTAGAACATTGCCTAGAACATTTTTAAAAATCATCTGACTAAATTTCAAAGAATGAATGGAAACTTAAACTTTCTTTAATGCATGTAGATTTTGTTAGGTATGTCGAGATTTTTCCCAAAAATTATTTATGTTAAATGAAATCTTAAGGTTCCTATATTTATAATTATTATTAATTAAATTAATTATTAAATTAATTAAAATTCACCCCGTAACAAGTAAATTTGACATTGTCGTTGTATTCAGAGGTAAACTTCAATTAATTCGTGTGTGTGTAGAAAAACTATTTTTAAACCAAAATCTAGCCCATATTAAAAATTTTTTAATGTTCTTGTTCTGATTTGTAAGAATTTTTGGTTAAATGTTCTCAACTGAAGAGATTTTGTCTATATAAATAAAAAGATGCAAAATAAGAATTAAAACCTGTATGGGGATATAATTAGATTTTTTTTAAATTATATCTTAAGTAGGTATAGATTTTTATCTCATCAAAATTAATTATCCGAAATAAAAGAAGAATATTAAAATCTAGGAGAAATGAGTGATGAAAGGTTTTTTTATATTAATTTCAGTGACTGCTAATGGTTAATTATTTTATATTCATATTTATACGTTGATCAAAATTGGAAACCATAATCTTTTATTTAAAATAGAACATAGTCGGTATTGTAGATGTTTATTAAATATGTAGGGTAGAAATGGTAATGCTGTACCGTACAAAGAAATAAAACATAATATTAATCAGCCAAGTTCCAATAAAAAAATGTGTTACTCTAATAAAAATATTTTTATTTGAATTGATGATTATGATAAATTACAAAGGTCGCCAATAAAATAAGATCACACAATAAATCACAGATAGCATTTGCTTTAATATCCGCCGCCACCTGATCCACCTCCATTTGGCACTCTGTAGTTGTAACCGCTTTCATCATTGAATGTGTGCGATGGTGGGGCTCCTCCAGCTGATGGTGGTACATACGAGTTTGATGGAGCTTGTGGTGCAGATTGGAATGATTGTTGGGGAGCAGATTGGAATGATTGTTGTGGTGCATCAAAAGATTGTCCTCCGGATGATGGTGGAACATATGAATTTGATGGTGCTTGTTGTTGTTGAAAATCAAATGAGACTGAAGCACTACCACCACCTCCGCTGGATCCTCCAAATCCACCACCGCCTCCGCTTGATCCTCCAAATCCACCACCACCGCCGCTTGATCCTCCAAATCCACCACCGCCTCCGCTTGATCCTCCAAATCCACCACCACCTCCGCTTGATCCTCCAAATCCACCACCACCTCCGCTTGATCCTCCAAATCCGCCACCTCCGCCGCCTCCGCTTGATCCTCCAAATCCACCACCACCGCCGCTTGATCCTCCAAATCCACCACCACTTGATCCACCAGACGATGGTGCTATATATGATCTTTGTGGCTGTTGAGGTGCTTGTACTGCAAAATCACTAAATGATGGTTGAGGTTGATTTGGATAGTTGTATCCATCATTGGCACTTACAGCAAATATTACTGCACAACAAATTAGAATAGATTTCTATAACAAAAGTTTACAAATTATTCAAGTTACACATAAATTGATTTAGTATTTAATTCTTACCATTTTTCTAATATTCCAAACAATATTCAATTAAATCAACAAAGATATCTTTGCTAGAACTGAGATCGTTCTAAACTGATAATCTACTTAGAATCTGCACTTTATTTATATGATTTCTAACAGAGATGAGAACATGCATTTCTATCCACAACAACAGATAATCCGAAACCTGTTCATGTTTTTCTGTTCTATTCAAATTGTTTTTAGAGACAGTTTTTTTGTGCATCAGAATAATTTACAATTTTTCTTGTAAATGATTAATTAAAAAAAAAAAAATGGTTGCCAAACACAAAAAAACTCGCGATATAATTTAGGTCAACACTTTTCTAAAATAATAGCCCCAATAACCCCAACAAATAATAGAAAATTGATTACTTGTGTTGGAAAATCATTTTATTACATTTTGTTAACCCAAATATTTGCTAACTATAGTGCATCATGACGTTGTCTATAATTAAGAACAGGTAGACGGAATAACATAACAAATTTTACATACATTAGAAGATGATGAATGGTTTACCTAAAATTCCAAATTAATATTTTAATAAAAACGAGAGTGTAGTTGACATCGAAATCGCTTGAGATTATCTCGAAGATGATCTACTTCTTGTTGACTAAACTTCACAAAGCAAAAAATTTTTGCACAAATAATCTTCAATGTCACCATCTCTTAAAGAAAAAAATCTATATTTTTTGCGAATTAAATTATATTCCGGATTTCGATAAGTATTTACATAAATAAATTATGATTATTACATCAATCAGACTAAGTATAGAATTATTCTAAAATTTCTGATTTGGTACTCGGTAGTTGTAGCCAGTTTCATCATCGTATGTATGCGAAGGTGGTGCTGCTGCTGCTGATTGTTGTTCTTGAGGTGGAACGTATGAGTTTGATGGTCCTTGTTGTAGAGCCTGAGAATTTTCAACAGATGATATTTCACCAAGTGAAGCTTGTGAAGCTGAAGCGGAAGAATATTGATTATGTTGTTGTGCAGTAATATCAAAAGATGATCCTGAAGCTGATCCGGCCGATGATGTAGCCGATTGGAATTGTTGGGCAGACTGGAATTGCTGTTGAGATTCACCTCCTGTTTGTACCGATGATTGGAATTGTTGTTGTTGGTCTACTGATTGGAATGTTTGTTGAGATTGTGGAGCAGATTGGAATTGTTGTTGGGGAGCTGACTGAACTTGAGGTTGAACCTGTGGAGCTAATTGGAATTGTTGTTGTGGTTGTGGAGCCGATTGGAATTGCTGTTGGCTTGTTGACTGAACTTGAGCTTGGGCTTGTGGAGCTGATTGGAATTGTTCTTGAGATTGGAATTGTGCAGCTGATTGAAATTGTTGAGATTGTGGAGCTGCTTGAACTTGCTGTTGGGATACTGATTCGAATTGTTGCTGAGATTGTGAAGCTGGTTGGAACTGTTGCATTTGTTGTTGTTGCGGAACGGATTGGAATTGTGATTCTTGTTGAATTTGTTGTTGTTGTTGTGGCGCTGACTCGAACTGTGAATCTGGTACAAGTCGTAATTCAATTTGTTCAATATCAACAGATGATCTACTTAATAATCCTCCTGATAATCCTCCATTTGATCCACCTGATGATCCTCCTGATAAAGCTCCATTTGATCCACCTGATGGTCCTCCTGATAATCCTGATAATCCTCCAATTGATCCTCCTGATGATCCGCCACTTGATCCTCCAGATGATCCGCCTGATAATCCTGATGATGATGCTGCAAACAATCTCGCTAATGATCCTCCTAATGATCCTGATGACCCTGATGATGATCCTATTGATGAACTTTCAGCACTGAATGAGCCAGATGCACCTTGTGATTGAGAAACATCGAATGATTGTTGTTGCGATGGTGATTGTGATGGAACAAAGGAACTGCCTGATCCTTGTGATTGCGAAGAGGCAACCTTGTTTATAGATTGTTGTTGTTGTTGTGGATAATTATATCCATTGTTGGAGAATAAATGAGATACATCAGCATTCACAGCTATTATAGCCACACAGCAAATTAGAATCGAATTCTATTGAAAAAAAACAAATTCAATTAATTAAATGAGAGTGATCATTATCTTACCATAATTAATATTGATTGATATCTTCGTCTCTATATATGAACTGAATATGTCTGTAGAAACTATGGTAGTTCTTGAATGATACAATTTAAGAATTCGCTCTATATTTATATGATATTTGGTTGTCATTGTGGAATACATTAATCTATTTTAGGTATAAACTTGGCAAATTTTTTTTTTCGCTGTGCAGATCGAACGATTTTATGCAGAATTTTTTTTTAAATACCTCTAGGTCTAATGAATAATCATGAAAATTATTAATTTTACATTAACGAAAATTTCCTACCTACATAATTTATGTAACTTTGTAAAAGTTGAAGAGTTGGCAAATATTTTTGCTTCTGTCCATCAAGGTAAGGTTCATCAGTTTTATCGAAAACATCGATTGTAGATATAAATTAGTCAATGTTAATTGAAACGGATATCTGGAGCATTTTGATGTTTTTAGATAAGATTTTACTTGTTTTTTTTTTTGTAGTTTAAATATTTCCAAAAAAGTAAATTTTAGATAATAGGTACACACTTTTTTCGAGTTTTTTTGTTGTTGTGTTGACAGTTTATTATTCATAGTGTTAAAAATAAAAACGATTTTTTACTATAACACAAAATTTTTGTTATATTGACTTATTGATAAAATTTTTGTTGTACTGTTTTTAATTTTTTTTTTTTACATTTTGTTATTGGGATTAAAAATGTTAATTGTTGTTGAGATTTAACAATAAATGTTATCCAGCAATGTTTTTTTTTATCAATAATCGAATCTATTTTTGGGTGTACACATAACCTAATTAATATTCTAATATCTGATTTAAAACTTAACAGACTTTGATAACCTACATATGGCCTGTTTTAAAGATACACCAAATTCTGTTTTTACACGGTACATATGTTCCAGAAAAAACCATAAAAAAAACTGTATAAAAAAGACATGGAGTACATATGAAAATAGGAGATTAGTTCGATATCCTTAAAAGCTTAAAACCTAAAAAATAGCAAAAATTTTATTAAGAGTTTTTATACTCTCAATAGTGTTTTTATTTTTTCTTAAAATTTAAATCAAACAGCTTTTTTAACGGAATTGGATTTATTTTTCTAGAAACCGTGTTATTTCAAAACAGTGTACAGAGAGAATTGGGTGTAATGTTAATTTAAGATTACTTAGTGATAATTTCCTTCAATTTAACAGTAAGGTGCAAAAAATTCATCATCATCATCATCATCAGGCCTTTATCGTTCCACGAGGGAGCATAGGTTTGTTTGCTGCCAAAGCTTTCGCCTCTCTCCATTCCTTTTCTCCTTCATTGGGTTCGGCGATTACGGTGCGGCGCCAAGTTTGTCTTTTTTTTATCTTCGTTAAGCTCATGCAATTTTCTTAAAAATATATTTATTATTTTTCAATTTCAAGGATAGTAATTAAAATAATTGAATTAATGAATTATGTAGACACAAATAATTAGCTAAGTTAAAAATGTTTACTCTATAGTCTATAGAATTTATTTTTCCATTATTTTGTTTTCGGAATTCGAAAAATGAATTATTTTAATTTCATGAGCTTTCAGAATGAAAAATAAAATGTATAGATTTTTAAAATGTAATTGAAAAATTAAATAATTGACAAAGGTAAAAAAATAATCAATGCAACATATTCGCATCGGGAAAGAAGAATGCGAATGTGTTAAAATGTCATTTTTTTTTAATCAAAATGTATTGTATCAGAAGAGACATCTCATCTGAGATTCGAATTTCTTTTTTTTTTCGAATGAATAAGAGATCGCAATATGTCAAATTTAAAGGATTTCTATCTATAGTAATAATACCTAGTTAGGCGATTTTATTGTAAAACATATTTGAAGTAGAGGTCTTTACATTGCTTTAATGGGCTAACCATTTTATATTTATTTACTAGATTTATACATGAAGAATACCGGACGTCTGACATTATGTTTTTGATTTGGCTAATTCAAAATTTGACATTTGATAAGTTTTCTAAAAATGAAATGTACAATGGAAATGGTCACTTGTCGGGCTAGTGTTTTTAACCATGGATTGTGTAGCTTGGATTCCACTAAAAATATTTTCTCTAAACATTATTTTAAAAATTAGAATTTTAATTGTTCATATTTTCAAATTAAGAACAATTAAATTAAATTACAATTTATTAAAATACTTTTTACAAATAAATATAAATCTTACATGATCATTATAATCAGTCATAGAGTAAAACTAATTTTTTTTTCTAAAAACGTTGATTTGGTACTCTGTAGTTGTAACCACTTTCATCATTATATGTATGAGATGGTGATGGTGCCGATTGCTGAGCTCGTGGTGGAATGTATGAGTTGGAGGGCGCCTGTGGAGCAGGAGCTGATTGATGTTGTTGAGGTTGTGGGATATCAAAAGATGGTGGAGGTGATTGAGATACATGTGATGCTGGTGGAACATACGAATTGGATGGTGATTGTGAAAATGGTGGAGGTGGTTGAGATGCTTGTGATGATGGTGATGGTGCTGATTGCTGAGCTCTTGGTGGAACGTATGAGTTGGAGGGCGCCTGTGGAGCAGGAGCTGATTGATGTTGTTGTTGAGGTTGTGGGATATCAAAAGATGGTGGAGGTGGTTGATATACTTGTGGTGCTTGTGGAACATACGATTTGGATGGTGATTGTGAAAATAGTTGAGGTGATTGAGATGCTTGTGATGATGGTGATGGTGCTGATTGCTGAGCTCTTGGTGAAACGTATGAGTTGGCGGGCGCCTGTGGAGCAGGAGCTGATTGATGTTGTTGTTGAGGTTGTGGGATATCAAAAGATGGTGGAGGTGGATGAGATACTTGTGGTGCTTGTGGAACGTACGATTTGGATGGTGATTGTGGAACTGGTGGATGTGGTTGAGATGCTTGTGATAATGCTGATTGTACTGATTGCTGAGGTCGTGGTGGAACGTATGAGTTAGAGGGTGGCCTTGGTGCTTGTGAGACCGGAGCTGATGGATATTGTTGTTGAGGTTGTGGGATATTAAAAGATGGTGGAGGTGGTAGAGATGCTTGTGATGATGGTGGTATATAAGAATTAGATGGTGATTGTGGTGATGGTGGTGGTACGTATGAATTAGATGGTGCTTGTGTAACTTGAGCTGGAGCTGGTTGATATTGTTGTGGGGGTTGTGGAATATCAAATGATTGTCTAGACGGTGGTGGAATATATGAATTTGGAAGCGATTGTGGTGCTGGTTGATGTTGTTGTTGTGATTGTGGTGCTGGTTGATATTGTTGTTGAGGTTGTGGTGCTGGTTGATATTGTTGTTGTCCAGGTTGATATTGTTGTTGTGGTTGTGGTGCTGGTTGATATTGTTGTTGTGGTTGTGGTCCAGGTTGATGTTGATGCTGTGATTGTGGTGCATCAAAAGATGGTCCTACTGATGGACCTGGTGGAATATATGAGTTAGCAGGAGCTTGAGAAATTGGCTGAGGAGCTGGCTGGTGACCATTAAATGATGGTTGTTGTGGTGGAATATAAGAATTCGACGGCTGTTGTGGAACTGGTAGCGGTAATGGTGGAAATGGGGCATCATCAGATAGCGGTAATAGCGGTGGTGGAATATAAGCTTTTTCCGGTTGTTGAGCCGAAAAATCATCGAACGATGGTTGTGATTGTTGATAGCTGTATCCATTGTTAGATGCCAAGTGTGACACATCAGCAATCACAATGGTAAAAGTTGCATAACAAATGATAGTAAATGAATTCTGTGAAAAAAATGATTAACCAGATTAATTAAATAATTCATTTCTTAATAATATCCTTGCTTTACCATATTTAATATTGATATCCCCATACAGATTGATACAGAAAGTATCTCTTTAGCTGTGCGGTAGTTCTTGAATGATCGTAACTAGAATTCACGCTATATATATATGGATGTTCGGTTGCTCTGATTACGTTAATCTCATTTAGGTAAAAAACCTGTTAATTTTTTTTTCTGTGTAGATGGAATGCTTTTGTGGATAAACTTTTTTTTCCACAAATCTCTTTTTTTCTATTGCTCTAGGTCTAATGAATAATCATGAAAATTAAAATTGATAATCGCTTACGCATAATAAAGTGAAAATGCCCTACCTACATAATTGGACCTACGTAAAAGTTACAGATATTTTGGTCTTCCATCACCAATATCAATATTTGGTGTTAAATTGCAATATTTGATCATTTGATCATATCGAAAGTGGAAGTCGTTGATGAATTAAGATATCCTGTATAGAGGTATACATAAACCAATCATATAGTAAGGTGAAATGAGAGTGAAACAATCTAAAATTCCTTACTGCGTTACTTAGCAATGGAGATTATGTTGTGAATTAAAAAAAAAGTGAATTTTGTTTAGTAATTGTTGTGATGCACATTGATGGATGAGCGACCAGTTCTTGTTTTGTTTATATTGAATAATAATTAATTTAATTAATTTGTTAACATTTCCATAATAAAATATTTTAAATTTGATAAATATCTAATATATAACGATCATTTCCAATTAGTTTCCTTTCATTCTTCACTTAAGTGAACGGAGTAAAAGTAATGTCTCTATCATTATTGCTCGTAACTGTTATTGTTATATTGTTTTTGGAACAGGGAAATATTTTAAGAAAATACAATTTTTCATTGAGGAAATTAATATTAACCTATTGGTTGTTCATCTATTTTTAAATGTTTCTTAAATAATACTCCTATTTAATAGAGAAAAAGAAATGGAATCTTTTAAGTAACTATTGTGTTATTTAGAGATTCTAGAGATTAGTAGACATTTCAGAAGTTATATATTTATTTATTTCTGTGCTTTTTTTTACTTAGTGCTTCAGAAATCACAAAGTATATACTTCGAGAATGTTGCTATTGGTAAAAATCAATATTTTGCGTACTAAATTTTATTATTCTTTCTTTTGATTAAACTAACAATAAATGTTTGTCTAATCGATTTGGATTATCACCTACACTACTTTCATAAATCTAGAAATTATTTAAAATTGTTGATTTGGTACTCGGTAGTTATAACCACTTTCATCATCGTATGTATGGGATGGCGGTGGTCCTGACTGTTGCTGTGGTGGAACGTAAGAATTTGATGGACCCTGTGAGGCTGTAGCTGACTCTTGTTGTTCATCAGCGGATGTAGCTGGTGGTGGTGGTGGTGGTGGAGGTGGTGGTGGTGGTGGTGGTGGTGGTGGTGGTGGTGGTGGTGGTGGTGGTGGTGGTGGTGGTGGTGGTGGTGGTGG
>JANSTT010022926.1:0-41083 GCA_026745375.1 Platyura marginata | reverse complement strand
TATATATGTATGTACAGTATGCACCCTCCCCGTATAGCTAAAAAATAATCACTGTTCCTGTCAACGAGCTTAAAATCGTAGAGATACACACAATTAAAAACTTCTTTTCATCAAATCCTGTAGATTTGGCATTTTATCCATATGAAGAGGCAATGTCACTTCCTGCAGCACTTTGTAATTTCACATATGGAACATATCTGTGCTTTGATGCATTATATAAAGCTTTTAATGTTTTGGGCCTTTAGGCCACAATCAAGCGAACGGCAACTCGGTGCCATTATTATATGCGAAATATTTTTCATACAATGAAAACAAAGGTAACGTTTGTTATGAATACAATAACTACGACAGTAAATTTTGTGCACTATGGGATTAATTTTTATGCTTTTTTTTTTTTTTGAAATAAAACTAAAAATATTTTCATTTTCATTTTAATTTTACCTAATAACTTTATGAAAACAAAATGGAAGCCAATTATTATAATAAAACGGTTTTATTTATTATGAGATTTCTGCTTATTACCTTAAAAATATCTAAATCCATAAGCCTTTGATTGACCAAAGATCCTTGTATAGGCTAATTGTGTCTTTATATGAGATCCGCTGAAGAAATTTCTAGAATTAGAAATGTTGATTAGGCTAATGAAGTTAATAACTCTCAGGAAGTTGAAATGAGTTTAAAAAAATGATAGAATTCGAAAGGCGTTCGTTTGATTTATAACTAAAATACAAAGATTTGTAAACAAATCCTAAATAGATCGAACCGCACCTTAAATATCACTATTCCCCTTCATCGCAGTGCTAGTATGAACTCATCTTTCTTTGTTCGTGAGATCGTTCAACATTTAGGTAGAAGTGTAGACGAGTTTTTTCGGGAATTTCTAATAGTGTGTGGGATATTCTGATATTCTAGCCGAACAAAATTTATTTGATAATAAAGATCTATGATCATTAAAGAATAAGAGACAATCGTCAAGTCTGATGCAAAAGAGCTGTTCGGAAAGAAAAAAATACAGCACAAAAGAGAGTCGATTTCAGAGGATATGTGGAGGCCCTATGTTCACTTGCGGAATGTACCAGGTCCTTTAAAATAATTGAATAGGCCATATATTCATATAAAAATTATTCGCCATTTTTCGTGTCACCAAATTGCGCCTGTTTTAACCAACCACATTCATTGTTTAGTATTAAATATATACTACACCAAGCAACTTATATTATTTTTAAAGGAAACAAAACAATTAATATTTCTCATTAGCAGCATTGAAATTGATATCATAAAACATAATCCAAAAACCTTATGTATAGGATTATATGCTAATTATAACATTTTAATGGAAAATGAAGTAAAGTTGCAAAATGTTTCAACAGCCTCTTGATGAAAATTAAAAGATTTAATTTTCAAGCAAATATAAATTTTGAATCCCCCTCCCAAAAACCAATGGTACAGTAGAAATATACATATTATAATTGCATATATACGGTGGAAAGCACCTTTCTTCCTTGTTTATCATATATTACTTATACATATCCATAGATATATGTATAATCATTCGAATGCACCATGGTATCTCCTCGAATCATTGTACTATTTCCGGGTTGAATTTTTTTTTTATTGCTACTGCATTTAAAGTATTCAACATTATGCCTATCCAACTAAAGCTACACCACACATTACATTATTGTGGAGTGAGTTTTTTTTTTTTTTTGCATATGCGTTTTATTTTATTTTTATTTTTCAATTTCAAAGCATTGGTAAACATCATCATCATCATCATCATCATAATCGTCATCAACATCATCAACATCATCAACATCAACATCAACATCAACATAACCATCAGCAGGATATTAGCGTGTTCACTCTGAAAAGACTGTTAAGGGGTTTTGGTTACAATTTTTTTTTTTTTCTTTTTTTTTTATGTGCGCGCAGAACATTTTTTAAGGATTACTCTCATATGTGAATTTCATTTCGGTGAGCTTTATTTAGCATATTTTTGAGGGCTCTTCAAAGTTTTGACGGCTTCACTCATATAGATGTGTGTTCGTGTTTAATATGGGGATTTTTTTTTTCCTGGTTTTCAGGTGCTAAATTTTAATTATGAAAATATGACTTTTCTTTTGACAGAAATGTTTTTCAACAATTTTTGAAGGATGTCAAAATGCAGATTTTTTGAAATGTACTTTATATAATACGAAATGTGTAGTTTTCGAGACACAAAAAAAAAAGAGAATTGGGTGGAATGAGTAAATTGAAATTTGCGAGATATGTATATCTATGTATGAACGTACGGTACGTACAAACATGTAAATATGTTTCATACGATAGACATTTTTTTGTTTTGTTTATTTGAAGCACTCAATTCACTCGACATTTAATTACACGTACAATCGTACAAATCAATGTATGTATCTGAACATTTTTAATTTAATTGCTAGAAGAATAATATTATTCATGTATCATCCATAGCGCATATTTGTTTTAGAAATATATTATTAATAATAGCGTCTTGAGTATGTATAGGCTTCTTGTTTTTGTAAGACACTATGAACTAACGAAATTACCAAACATACATATGCGTAATCATTTTAATAAAAAACCAAATTTTCATTAGATTTGAATTGAATTTTTAATAGAATGTGAAAATCCAAGAAAGGTCTAAGATTCAATAGGTTCTACAAGATTTTCATGAAAAATCCTTAATAATCTGAGAAAAATCCGACTTTTGATGAACAGGGTAAGTTTGGTCATGGAACACAAATCAAAATTCACCACCACCAGTATTTTATGTGTGCAGGACGTGAGCCCATATATTTGAGTCTAGAAAACAGCGGCGCACATTTATCTAGTTTAAATTTTAAAGAGGGAGGCGGGAAAAAGGTACATATATGACAGTATTTGTACGAAAAATATCCATTACACAATTTAAGGACATTTTTTTTACGTCATAGGAAAATTTCAATTTTTAAACAAGAGCTTTTATTCAAATCTATACATAACGTCGACCAATATTCAATACCAATTACGAGTATCAACCAATTTTTGCGAAATTGACTTTTTATCGTATTCTCTCATATATATAACTAGAAGGGAAGGGTGATAAAATGAAAGTTTTATGGATATATGTGTGTACTGTGGAATTTCGTATATTCAATAAATTCTATTAAATTAATTTAAAAAAATAATAGCCAAGAATAGTTAATAGAATAGAATTTTTAGTCGTTGTTCAAACATTATTTATTGCAATTAAAAAACTAAAAAGTTTTCTTAATTTGACACTCACTAAATTGATAAGACACAGTTTTTTTGTTTATATTTTCGTGGAAATTTAAATTATTTTGTAAACTATGGTAAACTTTTTGTTTTTAAAGTTCTGTAAATTTGGCTCTCAAAATAATTAAAAAGCTATTTCATAGGGCATATAGGGGGTATGTATTGATTCACCATAACTATGAATGCACGTATTTAATACATATATATGTTATTATGTACGTAGGTACTCTTTAATGAATAAATGATGAATTCAACTGTTAGGTAGTTTTATATGCAATTATGCATATTTGTATCTGTCTGCATTTTTTCTATACCTATGTGCATATCTACAATTCTACATATATATATAGGTATGTATGATAGACATAAAAAAAACACAAAATACGTACGGTACACATAACTATGTTTATACAATTTTTCAGGATGTTTTTGTCCTCTGTATAAAGCCAATAATTAACGTATAAAACTTCCTTTGACATTAAAGCATTATTTATCAATCAAATGAATTTGAATGAATAAGCCTAGGGTCGCTATATGCACTATGCATATGCAGTCAGCATAAGCGTTTCTATACATAACTTCGTATATGGCTCTATCTAAATGCCATGATATATTCACGTACCTACTATATTATATATAGAGTTGTGGCTATATAGGCTGTGGATAAGTAAATACTATGAATACTTCTATGCGTACGGGGTACGATGAAAATGGATAAAAAAAAGAGGAAAATTCTGGAAAAAAGTTATTTTGCTTTGTTAGCTATATTTTTAGACAATTAATAAATGAACTGAAAAACATAGAGGCAAATAAGCTTTTCAAAGGTTTTTTTTTATTAAAGGGAGGAGCAATGCACTCGCAGTTTGATTATTTGATTTTACCTCGTATTAATAAAAATCGAAAAAGGTCGCAAAATAAAATTGCTATGCGTTTTATCTGAACTGATTAATTTAATTTTAATTCAGTTTAATATTAAATAATGTAAAAGTGAAGCTGCTAAACCCGAATCCCTTATAATCTCTTTTTCTAAAATAAAAAAAAATAACTCTAATTAAAACCTTATTGGTAATGACTAATGATCAATTTTTCTGAGTAAAAAATGTCAGAACGAGGGATTTTTGAGTTGTAGGGGATTAAAATAAAAAACTTTTTAAAACATGTTTAATTGCAAACTGCATATTCTGTTTAGACACTAAAGTATGATACGTCCTTCCAAAATGATTTCAACAAATTGATCTAGCAGAAAAGATGCCAATTAACAAATACACAGATGATTTTGCTGTGGGCTAATAAATTTAACCTATCATATCTGAGATTATTAGAACATCAAAACACTATCCTTTTTGTGCATAGCAGACGAAAGTAGAATAGAAATGTCAGTATCGTATAAAAGATCCTACATTTCCAGCTATAAGTTTGGACATCGCTTTGTGGTCATCATACCTATAATAATTTAATAGCTAAAGCACATATTTGGTACACTAATCTATGAAAATTAAATCGTACAGATCCATTCATTCATGGTTCGCTAACAAATTGATGTTTATTTATCATATCAGACAAATCAGACTTCTGCATATTTTGTATTTATCCACAATCCACATAGATGTCAACAGATAATATGCAATGAAATTCTAATCTAAAATGAATACATCGATTCAAACCGGGGGTATGTCCATGATTGTTGTGACAATTCCTAGACATACAGTTAGATAATTGTTGAATAAAGAAATAATCATCGAATCGTCGTAAATAGCAACATTATTTTCTCATTTCAACTCTTTGCTATTAATAATGAGCTATTAGTATAATGCTTAGTATAAAAATATCCAGATCTGTTTTTATTTATGAAATAGGAAGAGAAGTTATTAATCTTGAAATCTCTGACTGAAATCGATTAGATTATGCTAATCAATTAATTAATAGCTATACTATTTCTGTGACGTAACAGCAGTATGATTTGGTGGAATCTGAATTTTTCTATTTTATCGTCAAAAAAAATGATAACTATTTTCACAAAAATATTAACATTTAGGCTAATTATATTTATATTCGGACAAGAGACTCATACTTTTTTGTTTATTGCAAAAAGAGATCATTTTACTTATACATATTAATAGCCTGTTGACAGATATATGCAAAATTAAAATGAAAATAATCTTCAGCTCAACTTCCTATTTAACCTTTAGTCTGTGCATTGTGGTCATATGAACCCTAGCCATTTTAATATGCGACGTAGTAAGTTTTTGAAGCAACTAAATACGCCAGGCAACTAGAATTGCGTCGTCTAAGGCGTGTACAAACAAAATAACATTGCTACGATAATTTAAAAAAAAAAAATCATACAAAATATATGAAAATATATATGGGGTCAGGTTGGCCCCTGTGAACAGCCTATGGAAAATTTACTATGCACAGAGTAAAGGTTAATGAAAAAAAAAGAAAAAAAAAAAAATCAGCACATTCGATTACCAATTTCAATGAACTTTTAGCTTTAATGAATACTAAATTTGATAAGACATTTTCCAATATTTTCAAAATCATTCGTAAAGTGAACTGAATAAAGTAATATAGACAACTTGTAGAATTTCAGATGATTAAAATAAATCTAATAAATTTTGAAGTTCAAAATGTTATCGTTGCGACAAAACTGAATTTATAGAAGGTTTTGCATTAATGCACAAATAAGTCGAAGGAATATTGAACGCAAGGCCAAATTCTGAAAGTTTAATATTTTGTTTTTTTTTTTTGTTACAATTTTTGTCTTTTATTTGTATAGGGATTGATAACATCATTTTGTTACTGTTAGAAATTGTTGGAGTTATAAAAACACTAAAGTATTATTGTATTTTAATTAAATATTGTAGGAGACCTGTTTAACAATATAGATTTAGTGTTTACATTATTAACAAATTAGAAAAAAATAATTTATTAAAAATATGTACTAAGATGAAACTGAAATAACATCATTTAAGTTTAAATTACTGGAAAATATTTCATTTTTTCTGCTGAGTGGCACTGGTCGAGCTTAAAAAGAAAAAAAAATGTTTCCAAATTATTCGCGGCCGTGCTTATTGCCTACCATCACCTCAAAGGATGATCATCTTTTTATGTTTTCTTAAATTTATCCAAAAATACCATTATGCTTTTGTTGCGAAAAAGGATACTTACTTTTTCTTTAATTTAATGTCAGTTCTGTACATACTTAATTGAATACAGCAGCCACATATGAAAAACATATTTAGTAGTTTCCTATTAGAAAACAAATCTTTCTAATTAGAAAAGCTCTTCAAATGGGTTTTGCTCGAATTGGATTTGAATTTGACTTTTCTACATATGACGAAAATAAATTAGATATTTAATGTCAGCATTTATCAACAAATTAGTCAAATAAGCATGTATGTGTGCATG
This sequence comes from Platyura marginata, assembly GCA_026745375.1. Taxonomy (NCBI): domain Eukaryota; kingdom Metazoa; phylum Arthropoda; class Insecta; order Diptera; family Keroplatidae; genus Platyura; species Platyura marginata. The sequence goes on along the minus strand of JANSTT010022926.1, from coordinate 34,399 downwards.
TGTGTATATGCATTTAAGTATGGATAGACAAACATTTTCTATTTGTTCAATTATTCATCTGCATACATAAATACATAATTAGGTATTGGGTATGTAGGTACGTATGTTCTATGATTAGGCATATTGTTCAGAAATGTTTAGATTTTAGATGCAACAGTATTTCGATGTACATAATTATACATATCAGTTATTCTAAGGGGGAAGAAATTACTAGTGACACACTTTTGTATGTAGAGCTATTATGCGCTCTACTGAGTTACAGAGAGTACCTACATTTGTCATATACAAACATTAGGAATATATTGCAAGTATATATGTATGTGATAACAGGAAATTGGTTAAAAAAAAAAATTTTCTTCCTATTTTTAATTTTGTATACCTACGTAATATTAATTCACAATTACCTATACGTTATTCTAACCCTTATTTGCAAGCGATAGGAATCGTTAGCTGTTCAAATATACTACGACTTAACTGTTCGAATTTTTGTTCAAATCTTATTAATAAATTGTGTGCTAAGATTTCTTATAATTTATAATTCATTAATTAACTAATCGATTTTCCATGGGTATATGTATCTTTCAATTTAGTAGAGTAGAAGTTAAATTGTTGATGTACCGAAACTCAACGTATGTATATATGCAGATGATATGGTATATGGCTTAGTAACTAGACACCATGATTTAAGAACTTAAAACTCGATTTTAGAATAGATAATGATTTCCATAAAAGGTGGAAGGCATCAGGCTAAGAAGAATAAATACAATTTTGAGGGAGTTTACAGTGAAAGCATAGTGAAAGGACATACATAGATTTTACACTAATTCACTAATTCATTTTGAAAACTAGTGTAGAGTAGGAATTGAAAAAAAATTGATTTAGAAGATTTTGAAATTTTGATGAATTGTTAGTTTACTGTTTACACGATAATTATAAAAGACCCTTATTAATGCACTATACATATATAATATGGGTATGTACTGTACATGTAAATATACATATGAAGATATATGACGAATATTTAAACCAACGTACTCTCTGACGTCTTATTATAGGGTTGCAAAGGTCAACTAAATACAGGGTTTGCCAACAAATATCTAAGACGAAAAATCCTTAGAATCATATTAGTTGAAAACAATTAGTAACAAAGAGTATAATGGAGAACCGCCTGCTTTGAGAGATTACAGACGTCACAAATCGGCCAAAGAATGGATGCTGTGACAAGGCAAAGGAAATCACAATAGTAACAGGAGTGTGTAACCAAAAACAATAAACATAACAGTTTTTTATAGCTAAATTTAATGTTTATGTGTTTAATGTGGGGGAATTAAATTTTTTCCTAATTAAAACTAATGTTTGCTATTTCAACAAAATTTCGTTTTTGTAATAATCTGAAAACTTAAAAGTGATGTGTCATGTGTTATCTCTTCCGCATTGGTTTTGCTTTTTAATATTATGTGCAGTGTGTGTACTACCACAAACTAAACACCACCTACAAAAGATAATAAGCGAATTTTTTTAATGAAATTGTAATCGATCACGAACTAATAATAATATTGTACGAAAAAAAAAAAACATATTTTTTGTTGTTGTTAAATGTTGTTGAGCTTCAAAAAATTGCATTATGCACTGGTGCTCGACTACTCGTATATAACCGAAGCAAGACAAAAATGATTTAATTGAAAGATGAATGCAATACGAGTTTTATGTGTATACTCTGTGTGTACTCGTTTATGGTACATTATTACGTACATACTTCCAAATGAATTTAATTTAAAATTTATTTTTTGTATTATTAGGCGGTGCGCACTTACAATACAAAATTCTCCGCGTGTATTTAAACAACGAAAAAATATGCAATTGCATTCGGGTTGCACATATATAAAATGACTATATGAATAAGGTACTGTATGTAAATATATATGACATTTTGATGTACATGTAGTAAATATACCGCGAAAATGCATTACCACTATTCACTATATATATATATATATGTATATATATAATTATGCATATATAAATGCATTTATAAAATACTGTACTGTATATATGTATGTATGTAAAAACTGGATGTATATAGGTTTATACGTATCTACTACATGGGTACATCCATACATACATATAGTACATATAGTATACAGTACCATTTCATGTGTCATGTGGAAGCTTTTTGAAAATTGTACTTGCGAAAATAATAAATATGTACGAAAGAGTTGCATATCGATGTTTGTGTGCAACGGTTGCAAAGTAAAATCCATGATGCGATGCATATAGTATACATGCATCAAATTGCACATTTGGATGGAGCTGGCCAGAGGGGGAAAGTAGGGCGGTTTGGGACGCGGGCAATGAAGGTTACACTCGCTTCTCGCTATATGTAATGTATATAATACTTTTAGTTACTGAGTCGCTCTAAAATTGTAAAGAACTAAAACACACTCTCATATTTTCCGTTCTTTTTTCTTCTGTTATTTTCTACAATAAATAAATAAATGTGTGGCGTCGGTTTTTCTCACACAGCATGCACTAACACAAACATATGTCCGCGCGCCGAAAGGACGGATTTACTTTAAGAGATGCATTTTTTTTTATCCCTATCCGTATAGTCAATGAGTGGAAAATCAAGTAACAAAGTGACGTGTACAAACATGAAAAATCGTTCATATTTATATTAATATGGTAGACATTTTGTTTGTTTTTCCGGGAAAAAAAAAATTGAGTTGAGTTGACAACCCAGTGCCTTGATGTGTTCTCATTTGACCCACAAAGTAAAGTGCATATTGGCTTTAATAATCAAAATAGTGGGTGGTAACAAGGTGTGAAAAACTATTCGCCAATTAATATACGAAAAAATCGAAACTCTAAAAGTTAAGACGCGAACAAAAGTTTTTTGTAAGTTGAGTGACGCACTTGCATTATATTTCCATGCACCTACTTTGCTAGCATTTTTTTTCCGTTTGTTCCGTTGTGTGTGTGTGCGTGCATCTTTAAAGAAAATGAGGCTAACGATGATTATCCAGTGTTTTTTGGACAGTTAAAAACCACATTTCGAATGCATTTAATTTACTCGACAAATGGCATAAGAGGTAAATATTTATGATTAAATATATTTTTTTTTTCAAATTAAAAAGTCAATGTAAATGTAAATTCACAAGCAACAAAAAAAAAGAAAATCGAAAAAAAGACCAAATTAAGTATGTATTGGTCCTTGAATCGTGCACATTTTAAGAAAAATAAAATTTCGCGTTCCATGCATCTCAATACATTTCAAGGACCTTTGAATTTCATTGAATTTTTTTCGTGTGCATAATATGTATAAGAAAATTGCATCCAATTTATTGTTATTCAATTCATTTAATTTTACAATAAATTTTGTGTTGTGAAATATTGAAATTTTACAAATTACCAATTAAAAATGTGCAATAAATACCTACTAAACAATATTTTTTAAGCTTAGTGCACATAACCTCATTTTTTCATTTCTTTGAATTTTATTTTATTTCTAATTGTGATGACGTAAAAGCACGAAATATTTATTGCGCATTGGATAACAAAAAAGAAAAAACGAAAATTTTTTCCAACTAAATAAATTTTCTCTTCCAAATTGTTTTATGCATATTTTTCAAATGTGACAACTACATACACACAACTAACTGATCCAAGCGTAACACCGCACCAATACCATAAGAAACTTGAATACCATATGTTAGTATGTGCGTGTGGGGATTGTGTGGTTTTGTGCATGTGTGCAAGATTGTTTGTCAGTTTCTTTAGTTTTTTTTTTGTGTAAAACTATATTTTCATGGCCGTTCAACTTATTTTTTTCGAGTTTTACTTGGTAAAATATGCCTATCCTAGATTTATCTCCTAAGATATAACGTAATAGTTGTTTTGTGACCTAAGGGAATTTACTTTATTTTGTTACATACCTACATCCATACTATATTTTTCCAATATTTTAGTTTTTAAAGTTTTTTGTTTTTTTTTTTTTTATTTTTAAGCCAATTTCCACCATTGAGTATAAACACCTACATATGAAAAATATTATGTTTAAATAAAACCGGCATCGAGTCTCAAGCCGAACAAAATATATTCAATCCAATATGGCCTCTTGTTTATATTCACACAAAATTTAAATTAAACAAATTATCATTAATCAGTAAAAACACTATTAATTATTCACTTTATATACCTAACGTAATATTATTGTATAATAAATTATCATTACTAAACTATATGACAGCTTATTGACATTTTACTTTATTTATTTTGTTTTTATTTTGACTTATTGTTAAGAAAATAACTTAAATGCATTTAGAATAGAATTCTACCACACCCCATACAAATTTCAACTATTTGCTATTTCGGTAATTAGAAATAGATCAGCTAAAATGATATATAAATGATAATCAAACAGTTATAGCTACAGCTTGATTAATTTAATTACCACCATGTATGAAGATAATATTATGTCATAAATATCCATGACATTGTTTGTTGATTTAATAAGCGTACCCGAAATTAAATTGGTCGGGAGTTTTTTTTTTTTTTTTTTTTTACAAAACCCTCCGTGAAAAGTGGAGTAAGTGAGCTTATGCCTGTCATTAACCAGAGATTTGTTTGCGGTCGATTACAATCGATAGTGATTTCGATATGTGAATAAAATTATATCAAAATTGTAGTAGATTTAAATATACATAATTCCATATACCTACTTGGTATTTTCAATTTGATTCTCCCACGCACAAAACGTCCCTCACACGACAAAACGATGAACCATTGAAGGCACTAATTCACTTCTATATGATCGTTATAGAAAATACGCACACGATTGGTGTGTGGTACTGTGGCGGCAATCACTCCATAAATCTTTTTAAACCATTTAAAACAATAAATAATTGATAATTATGTGTAAAGTAATGATCAGCGGCACAGAAGGCGCCTTCATTCAAAGGTAATAATGATAATTATTATTGTTGTTTTGAAATAGAATAGGATGGAACGGATGCACAATTGCACAAGAATAAGAAAGATGTACAATAATCGGCTTTATGAAGCATAAAGAAAATATATAAGAAATTTACGATAATTTCTGTTGAGATGTGGACTCTCTGTTGTCTGGAATGGATATACACTTTATATTAGCCAATTTACTGATATAATTACTGTTTGAGTTTGAGTTGGTTATTCTTTTTTTTCCAATTGTTTTAAACTTAATTACAAATCCTTCGGTTTTTTTTTTGTTTTTTGTAATTTTGCGAAAATTTATTATTTTCATTATTACTTCGTTGTGTACACATATACTACCCATATACCCACCCATCATAACCACCCGCTACGCCGAACCACAAAAGCTTTCCTTTCCCTACCCTAATATTCACGTATAAAAGCTAACAAGAACACCAACGGAACTCTGTAAGCTTAATTATATCCATGACCATGTTCAATGTTGTTTACGCCGTTTGAATAGGGCGTTCACCTCGCCTCGCTCGCTGTTTGTATCAAATTTCTTTTTAGCCACCAACGTGTTAATATGTCCAATCGATTTGCATGGCTAAGGGAGTTTTCAGTTTATTAACTTATAGATTTAGGTATAGATATTTATACATATTACTCTATAGAATATACTGTATACTTATAGAATGTTGGTGTAAATATTTAACAAGCTCGAGGGGTGAAAATATTGCGAATAAATTGCATAAAAAATTCAGTTGTGGTGAGCCCTATACACAAATATTCATATATTATATAAGAAGGTAATTAAAAAAAAAATTCTAAATATTAAAATCGATTTTTGAACACATTTTTTTTTATCAGAAATACTGTCGATACTGTAGACTTATACAATTAAACTTCACAAAATGTGCGAAGTTCGAAATTTCTGCTTCCATACTGTATAATGTAAAAATGTATAACTTTTGGATTTCATATAGAAATTTTCAAAATATGTTTCGCGTTTTTTGTGTTTTGTCCATGATTTGAAGGCTTTGCAACAACAAAATGCAATAAAAATTTTGGTGATTCTAATCGCTTGCTTGCTCGTTGGCACGATAACTTTAGAACGCGTTAAGGTAGAAGCATGATTTTTTTTTTTGATTGGTTAAAATATTTCTAGGGAGTTTGGTATTGTAAATGGCAAAAATCTCGTCACCCCTTTGATCCTCATTCATGAAAACTTTTTGTAAATAATGTGTTTTGTCATACTGTAGTCGTAGTGCATATGAATTTGCAACAGATTATAGCAAATTGTTAACCCTTATAGGACCCCCCCCTACTAAATTACAATAAAATGCGAGTTTTCTCATAATTCTTACATGAAATTGTGAAAAAACTGTGTTCTACATACAAAAACATTTTATGTTTTTTGTGTTGCATAAAAGAAAGTTACCATTTTTGATCCATCGTTAATCCTTATAGGACCCACCATACTAAATTACTTTCAAATGGCCATTTTCTCACAAATCTTATATGAAATGGTAAAAAAATGGTAGGTGTATGAAGAGTGAGGGAAGGGTGGGGGAACGGTATTTTAGTATGGAAGCCGTGTAGCTTTATTTAGCAGCCTTTTTTCGTTAATTTTATATTGAAATAAATTGTACAGCCATTTTTAAACTAAACTTGCAATATCTTATTCCAGATGCATACTAAGCAATCAGACAATGCTCAAAAACAGGTAATGATTTAAAATAATTTATCATAATTATCATAATTGAAAATTACCATTTTCCCTTCATATTCTTATGACCATTCAATCAATAATTCTAATATTAATAAAAGTAATCGTTCAAAATGTTATTTATTCATTATTAAGAAATTCTGATCATTATTGGATAGTTTCCGGTTTATTGAAAAATTTGCTCCTTGTCGAATTGATGTAAAAAATTCCCAAAATTGAAAAAGATTCATAAATAATAATTACAAAAATGCATTTTGGTAACGCAATAATTTTAAAATTTATAAAAACTAAAGAAGATTTTCTATTAAACTTAATCCAATACGACCTAAATTCATTATAAATTAATGACTATTTTTACGAATAAATGCGATTTTTAATTCATTGCTACCGTAACCAACCTAAATAGCAACCAAATGCGTATACATTTATACCAAGTAATTACAATTCTTACGTTTTTTTTGTTGCGTTTAAACAAGCCAGCAACCGGGTAAATGTATAAAAATCTAATTAAATTCAGAATATTATGTACTGGTGCAAGCTGCATTCAACAAACATGGCAACTAATACCAACACTTGAGCTAACAGTTAGTTTTAGTTTTATAATTTTTCATTTACCGTTTTCATTTGTTAAAAATGTCTGCTATTCACATGTTTATGCTAAAAAAAAAAAATCGTACCTCACTCGTTATGTAACCTCTCCATTTTGTTGCTTCTGGTGCAATTGGTGTATTGAATATAATATGCACCATGATGCACACACTTCACTTTTATGCATTGAATTTTATTTTGATAGTAAATTAAAAAAAAAAATTTTGTTTTTTGTTTTTTATTTATTTTTTATTTGTATAGACTATAGAGTCTAGAGTATACACATACGTTATTTTCCTTTGTTAAGGGTTGCCTATTTAATTCGTTTCTTTTGTACCTACACTTTAAATTCATTAAATCAATACAACTATGTATACGAATCGTTTGTTTGACAGTCGTCCACGCAAATGTTTGCGTTTCATGACAGAATTTTTCATTTTGTACAATGTACATTTTCAGAGTTTTTCTTTCTTTTTCTTTTTTTTTTTGTTGTTGTCCATAAAAAATTGTTGTTTAAAAATGATTTTTCGTTGCATGCATGCAACACCATATTAATATATATATACTAAGTACAAGTATGTCGTATTATGTATGTACGTACATAAGTATTGATAAATATGCATATCAGTATATTATGTGCACACACATATGTAAACATAAAATATTTATAGGTCGACGTTTAACCTCAATTTAACATCACGACCAAATGAAATCGAGTAGCACAAAGATGAATTGATACAAATATTTTAAATAAATAAATGTAAATGATTTAAATTTAAACAAAAAAAAAAAAAAGACGAAAAAAAAACAAACAAAAAATAAATAAAAGTGCAATTGAACTTTCGTTTTCATCGGACGTTATTGGCAAATGCAAATTAGTATTTGTATATAGTTAAAACAGCATTACATTTTGAGACTATAATTATTATGCATACATTTAAACACACACATATAAATATATATATATAAGGCAACAATATAATACCATTTGCAAAGCACAAATAATTAACTTTAAAACTGCAAACTCCACCAAATTGTGGTTGCTAAAATTTGGTTAAGATAAACGATGGGTGAGTAATAAATATTTAGATGCTAGATGAGAGATTCATACATACGAAAAATGTGAAGTTATATTTTATTTTTATTTTCCTTCATACTCGTCATCACATTTTTATCTTCCTTAAAGTTCTCTTCATTTTTCCAAATTTAAAAATTTTTTTTTTTAATTTTATTATTCCATTATATATAAATCTTTATGTTGTATCTTTTTCTAGGGTGACAATTATGTGTTGAATTAAATTGCCAAAAGAAAACCCTAACTAGCTAAAATAGTTATACCATCAACGTGAAATCTCCTTACGAGTGTGTTTCTTCATCGTTGTGTGGTAACTTAGTTGTGTGACTCGTAATAAAAAAAAAATTCCATATTACTTCGGAAGACATTTGTAATATTTTACATTAAATACATATGCAAATTATTTCTAAGCACATGAATATTTCGACAAATTGTAATCCATAATACGATTTTTCACAAGATATCATTTTCCTATTCGCTAATATATTAATTATAATAATTTAAATTGAAACAATAACATAGAAAATAAATTAGATATCTTTTAACCCTTTCAAGTTTAGTGGAACCACCAATAAACAATTTTATTCCAAATGTCGATGACCCATAGGATGCAAATTTAATGTATTTGTGTTTTGTTTGAACGTGCTCGAAGCCTGGCTTAGCTAATTTAATTTTTTTTTACTGTTTTTGTCGTTGGTGAGTGAATACGAATAATATAAATATAATAATTTTTTTTTGGTTTTTTGCCGTCCGGAAAGGGTTAATAGTAAGTATGTTGCGTTCGTTAAACATATAAAAGAGATGGAAAGATAGTATATATTTGTCTTATTTTAAAATTGATTAAAATTTCTTATATTTTACCTATACAATTTTAACCGAAAATATTTCCAAAATGTTACAAAAATCAAATTCAAAATGTAATTTAGTATTAAAAATCTTTTAATATTCATAATAATGATTTACGTTATTTAAGAAATGGTTTAAGGGCAAATTTTTAATAGCTAAGATTTATTATGGATATTCTAAGTTGTTTGCATGTAAATCTTCGTCCCATAGGTAAATAAAATAAAAATCTTATTTAATATGTGCTAAAGTAATTTAAAAATAAATTTACTGTAAAAAATATTTTACCGTTGCCTCATTCCAGTTTCCAATTTATAAAAAAAAGACATCATCCCAGAATTTCTTAATTAAACTTTTTGTGCATCACCATAGACTGGTTTTTTTTTTTATCCTTTTGCACAACAAAAATTCCCTGAAAAACATTCAAAGTACATGGCAAGAACTAAATTATCCAATTTTTTCTCATTTTTCAAAGCGCACAGTCAACCTCTCTATGCGATTGGAGTTAAGGGTGGCAATCTGATGCCGTTGACTTAGTATGAGTGGCCGCATAGTTGCACGGCTCGGCACGGTGGGGCTGTAGTTAAGTATATATATATATGTACAATTGTACACATATACATATATATGTACATAAAAATGTAACCCGGTTGTGATGTATAATAACACGAGCGCAAAAGAAAGGATATGCATGTAGTACAGAGTGGGTATAAGAGAAGCCATAAGGACCAAGAGGGACCATAAGGTGGTGAATTGTATAAGGCGTAAAGTGTCTGAGGATGGGAATTAGTGTATATAGCAAAAATGCACATAAAAAAAAAATATGAAAAAACAGAAAATAATAACCTGGAATGAGTATGAGTTTGGCTTTTTGGTTACATGAAACAGACTAAAATAGAAAGAAGAATGCTGTACTCTTTTCCTGTTCAGCAGTGCAAGGACTGAAGTAGTCCTTTTTCTCGAAATTATTGATCGAAATTTTTTGGCGCGTTTGTCGTTTTCATGTCGTCGTCGTCGTTTCGGTTCTTATATGATGCTAAAGCTGACAAACATGTATGTATGTATGTATGTAATGTAAGAGATGTGTGGTACATTTTCATCATATATGCACTTGATGTTAATTACTTGGCAAATATTGTTATGGCGTGTCAAGTGATGTTTAAATGTGTCTCGTATAAAATAAAATTGTATCTATATGTATATACTAATGCATTGATGCAGACTAATTCAAACTAATATTTTTTTTAATAAAACTATATTTATGAACTTATGACTCAGATTTTGAAGTTTTGTAAGCAAACAATCACAAATAAATATATTTTATAATTAATTCGTAATCTAGCTGGATTTTGCTTATAACGACGAACAATCTTCTTTAAATAATACTGAATTTAATCAAGTGATCATTATTTCCAAAGTCAGTAACAATTTTCATTAATGATTTCCTGACCATCTAACCTCCATATTGTTGCGGCACCAATTGGCGTACACTTTCATATTTAAAATTGCAATATTTAATGATGTCAAATATGTATATAAAAAAAACCAAATATAGTGTTAAATGCATTAAGTTTTTGTTGCTCATCATAAATTATACCACACAAAATGTCAAACTGTCTATTTAATGATTAGATTGCACATTCAAGCATGCGCCATCATAACAGTGTGCGCATCCTATACACAGAGCGCCATTTTCAAATTCTACTTCTACTATGACGAATACACCTCTCTGTAACAATCTATTTACATGAAAAATACTAAATTCATGTGCATCTGACACTGCAATTTTTTCCCATAAATATAATTTGCTATTTACCAAGTAAATGCAACCAACAGTGCACATTTGCACTATCATTCTTGACCAAAAAAAAAAACTGTTGTTCTTCAGATACATACACATTTTATTCAACAGCAAAAATTTTCAATGGCACATACACGCCTAGAAGAGTTAATATTATTAGCAAAACAACTCCAACTACAAAATATTCAGTTGTTTAATGGCATAATGGCTATAATTTTCATGACTGGTTCACATGTTTTCAAAGAAAAATTATCTCTCCTAGTTAATTATTCGAAATACTTGTTCCTCCATCGTATAATAAGTATAGTTACATTAGTATACGTAGCTATAATGTACAATTATTATTAGTTTTTTTTTTTTTTTAATTTTTTTTTTATATTTAAGTGTGTGTAATATTTTCTAGTTTGCTATTAACAAAAAATAATACCCACACACATACAAACACATACGCACAAAAATTATAAATTTCCGTGAAAAATTATAAATGATAAATAATTCAAAACAGCATTTTTACGAACAGCGCCATCTTGTTGCAGTTTTTACTATAAATTTTCTTAAACTACACATGAAAATATAGATAAAGTTCGATGTTACATACTTAAATAAATAATGTGTGTACCTCTTTTTTTCCACTAAAAATAAACTTTTTTTTGTTGTTGTTGTTGTTGTTGCCATTATCTGGTTGATATTTTTCCTCTGTTCAAGGTGCTGGCAGTAAAAAGCGGTTTGACCGCTTCCAGTGTTCAATCATCACATTGCACATGCACAGGTAGAACAGCAAATATACGCGCTAGGTTTATAGATAAAAACGGCCATTTTGATATAAATAACGCTACTCTTGAACTGTTTCATAATTTCCAGATTTTCCATTTTAAGTTTGATCGTTTTTATGGCTTACAGCGAATTTAAAGTACGCGCGCTCACAAAAAAAAAAAAAAAAAAAAACGATCTCGTTTTTTGTGGTAATGTTATTATACTGTTGATCAATATATTTATACATATGTAATGTGTTATGTGAGGTACACATACTTACATATACCAACTTGCATTTTATATCACGTTTATGGACGATAGATAATTTCCAAGTTCATATTTGTTTTTTTTGTATCTAAGAAGAGATGGATGAATCATGTCTACGATCAAATAATATTTTTACTATTAATTATTTAAAAATGTTTTCTAATTGTAAATTTATTGAAAGTATGAAATTGTAAAAATGTATCGATACTATCTAGTCGATATGTTAATTTAGAAATAGGAAGGGCCAAAAAGCTTAATAAAAAGCTCTTGAATAAATGACAGAAAAAAATTGTATACATAAGCTCCATTCTCAGACTAATTAAATTATTACCTATAGACAAAAAACCTTAAACGTTCAAATTTATGAATTTTTTTTTTTTTCAAAAATACATTTGTTGTCGGGAAGCAAAAATTATTTTATAATCCCATTTACTCGAGTCGTATATGTATGTAGTGTACACAGTTAGCAGCTATCCATACCCCCACAGCTATTACACGTACACAGCTTTTAAATCCCAAACCAAGTCTAGCGAAAAATCGTTACTTTGGCAAAATAAAAATAAAAACTTTTCGATACAACGAAAAAATGTACAAAAAAAAAAAGAAAAAATAAAAAAACCACCACCCATCCACCCGTCCACCCTTTTACTTAACGACAGCGACAATGTCGAAAAATAAATGTACAGAGAGGGTGGTTCTATGCATATATACATATATATATATACCAGAGCAACGAAGTTACGGATGAAGGGATGTATAGAGAGTCGTGTATAGTTTGTTTCGAAAAGGTTATGCTGTGGAAGGTTGGGTGGAAAAAAAATGCGGGTGGTTCCCAATTAAAAAAGCGGATTGTGTAATTTTTCAAGAGACCCGGGCACACTGGAGGTGTTCCGTTTGGTGCATTGCCGTTCACATAGAAAGAGAAAAAAACGACGAAAAACATTGGTGGGTGCGGAGTACATTTTTGTCAAGGGAATGGGACCAAAAGGGAGATTATGTATGTATGTAGGTTGGTGGTATAGACAGATGCAATATTTGAATGGTATCATTGGGAATAGATACTATACATAGGCAGGAAGTTAGCTGTTGCTTTTAGATTGTTTCGTGAACATAAATGACGTTGTTTGGATAATATTCTTTGAGAAAATCAGAAAAACATGTTTTTCCGTAAATATACGTACAGTCAATACTTAAGTATATGAAATTTAATGCACATAAAGAATGGTTGTTGGATAAAAATAGATTTTTTCTATATTCTTCAAAATTGTATCATTTACATCCATCCATACATACATACATACATGTTATATGTATCTATGTAGTTGTATACTTCTAAAATCTCAGCTTTTATGAATAAAAAAAAATTGCTTATGTTTTTCATCTTATATTAAGTCAAAATGGAGCTCGAATAAGAACTAATAGGCTTAAAAATCATTCTTCTGAAGGTTTAATTTTGGCATAATTTTTTTTTTTTTAATAAAATAATCGATGTAGAAATCTCCCTTCTGCTCCTGTTACTAAAAAGTTTCAATTTAATTTAATAGTCCTTACGAAGGATGTTACTTAATACAAAAAAGAAAAAAGAAGGAAGGCTAAACAAATTTTCTAAATCGCTATTATTTTGAGATCACCATTTTAAAAATCGATAAAACTTTCTGAATATTTTTAAATTGCCTATGTTCCGAGTCAGGATCTTTGTTTTTATATTTGCCATGTATTGTAAACTTTGAAAATCATAACTACGAAACCGCTAGACCGATTTTAACGAGTTAGGGTTTATTTTTGATGGAACTGGAAAAGCTTTTTAGCAAAAATATAATTAAATTAAGTTGTGAAATGTTTTCACCGTTAAAAATTAAGTTAAAGTATAAAATAGCGTATGGCAAAACTTTTGTAAAATCTACTTGATGATCAACACCTTATAATTGATATACCCTCTAAAAATCTCCTGACAATTGTGTTTAGTGCTACTTCTTTTCCAGATTTTTCTATGATTGTGATAGCTTGCAGGAAATTGATTATGTGTAAAAAATTACATAATTTGTAAAAATAAAAAATTCCTTTTATTAATATAAGGTTTTACAGATATACACAGTAACCAGTTCTAAATGCTTCTGACTGCACAAACCATATAATAATAATTGTAAATGTATCTGAAATCAACAATTAGCAGAATCAATAATGACCGCTAATAATAGTTCGCGCTACAGCAAACGAAGATTTTTCTTCAATATTTTAGATAAACGCTCCGAGGCTTTTTTTTTTGACATAGCAAAGCATACAGCAGCAGTATATAGCTACCGATTAAACCAATCTGTCTGGGATGATCATAAAATTATATTTTTGGTTTGAATGGGTGTTTATCGGTACTATTCAACTGTCAATGATATTTATATATTAACCTGTTGGCAGATTGCCCATGGATGCAATGCTCTAAGTTCAAAATTTTCAATGGTGCACCACTATTATGGTATGAGCAAATATATATAAATTGCAGCACCAGCAGCATACAGACTGGCAATGCAACTATACATTGATCGCCAATGTAAACGAATAGTGGAACAACTGTACAACATTGCGGATATGCATCGATGTTGTTTTGTTGTAGAGGAAACTAACTGAATGGGTTAATTTAGTTTCTGATCAACAGGTTACCAACATGTGGATGCCAAAAATTTAAATTGTTGTGTGTAAGTAATTTTGCATGGCGACGAGAATAATATATTGGGAAATTGTTGCATATTGTGGATGAGAGAATGACTGTGAAAATGATATAGTGGTATGATACATTATTGATGCTGAATTGGTTATAATTTTTAAATAAATATTTGAATTATTATCTGAATTAATATTTGAATTTAAATTAATTTTAAAAGTTTTCTATTTTTTAAAAGCTCTGATTTTTTTTTTAACAAGTTTTGAATAGAGTTACGTAAATAATATACATAGATACATTACTAAAATTTTGATGTATTTAAAATATAATAGTAGGATTGAATACAATTGCTTTATAAATAGCTATGCATTAAAAAGATAAGTATTTTTCTACAAAAAAAACATAAAAATTGGTGATTATATATTATACTTACTGTTCGAAACTTTGCAACTCTTGATTTGCCATTAAAAATGCTACTTTTACTCATTGTGATGGTGTACAAGAGTACTTACTTACATACTCTTATATAGGTGTATGAAAATTACCCAGCCGCAAGTATCAAGGTTTGCCATAACAATCACGGTTGCACTTTTCATAATGGCACACAACAACTGTGACGGCCTATGAATGAACATGTCGAATGCAATTTAATTCGACATCAGACATCAACCAATGTTCTATTAGTTACATATTCTACTACAGTACTACTAGTGGTATATAAGTATATATATATATGTAGTACCTACATATATGCACCCGTACCACCATACACCTATATATTCTATATGCACCTATATGAATATTATTTAACTTGCGGCTATGCAATTGCAATTTTTATTTTGTTCTTTTGTTGTTGCTATTTCTTGGCTGTACCTAAGTGCAAGTATATATGTATATAGTACATATAGAGTATAGTTACTTGTTTTATAGAATTACCCATATAAGAAGTAATATAAATGAAAAATATAAAATTAGTTAAGTTCTGGTGTTGATATTACTATACGTGTAATCAAATTATTTAGTGCATGTATCCATGAATATTAATATTAATGTGCGTATGCACTTATCTTATACATATGTATATATGTGTAGTACCTTCATATAATAAGTTTTGAAAATAGATTTAAACTTGATTTTTAATTATGTATTTTAATTAGTTAAATATACATTATTTTTTAAGATTTTTTTTTTTTTCGTATTAACTGAACTTGAAATAATTGGTTAACTAGATTTCATGTTTCTGTTTGATAATTAGATTGTTTAATTTATATTTTATTCATGAATTTTTTTAAATTTTAATTATACTTTCATAGGTACTTATGTGAAGGTATTATAATTATAATGCATTCAAAAAAAAAAAAAAAATAAATAAATAAATTTAACTCGTTTGTGCAATTTTCACATTAAATTACAGCAGAATGATAAAGAAAAATTAAAAATTTAATTGAACAAAAATAATGCGGAATTTGTATTATTAGCAATTTCAACAAACACAATTTCGTCGTATAAAAAAACACCCAATAAAATATTATCACAGCTTTTCCATAAGCGATGCCCAGTTAAAAATAATTGCCGTTGTTTCTTTTGAGGAATTGGAAAAAAATATATGTTAGGGAAACGTTAACAACAGTAACCGTGAAACCTAATTTGTGATACAAGAAATCATTAAATATATCGCGAAAGAGATTTTCTGGGTTAAAGTTGAACCTTAAGAAATCTTTATTTGTTGATATAAAAACAAATTTAAAATGCTACGGCAGTATAAGAATATACTGAATTAGTACAGATTTTTTTGGTTTATTTTATAAAGAAAAAAATGTAGAATAGGTGGGAAAATTAATTTTTCTTTAATATATTTTTGCAGAAAAATCATTTTTACATACCCAATATAATATTTTGCTTATACACGACATAACATACAAATGTAAAAAAAAAAAAAACAAGATGTGTAACATATCATGTTTGAACTTAACCAGTTATTTTATTTTTGTATTTTGACAAAAGATCCTCAAAAAATAATCCTCTGACAAAACAACGATGACTGCTATTTTTATTTAAAAAAGGGGAGTTAAAAAAATGGTAAATTTCTTGTTGAGCTGTATGCGAAATAATAAAAAATGATTCAAGACTCATTAAAAATAGTAAATCAAAATAAGAACAATGAAATGGAAAAATTTTGTGTGAAGGGTTTTTTTTCTCTTCAAATTAGCCTCTTCATAATAATATATTTACAGCCTGCGTACATAATCTTATCTTAAATATTTAAGGTAAGAAGTAGGCACAGATCGTAAAATAATAATCGAAAAATGGTTTTTGGTGAAGATACAGATTTTGAATAATTATATAAATGAAATCAAATTTTCAAAAGATGTTTTCGAGTAACATAACAATGTATCATATGAATATTTTTTTAAATTTAAATAAATGGACCCAAAGTGTTCTAAATCTTAATCAAATTCATACAGATACAAGGCCAATGCAGAATAAAAGATTAGTTGAAAGTCTGTTATGCACAAAATTAAAGATTCTGATCCATATAAATACGAAATAAATGTTATTCTCTTGCACAATATTTAAATTCAATTTGATGGCCAGATATATTTTTGCCGGCTAATTTAATTACAAAAAAACACTTTTGATGGTGTCATACATACATACATATAAAGTTATGTAATTCAATATATTTTGTGAAAATAATTTAATTTAAAATGAATTTCGATATTCCTAGCAAATAATAAACAAACATTTTAAAATTTAAATTACCTAACGAATTGATAATTGGTATAATAATTTACTTATATTTAACCGGAAAATCGTAATTGTCTTCTCTTAAGGTTTTTTTTTTTATAAAAATGATAATTAATGTAAGTAAATATAACAAAGAGACAGAAAAGCTCCTGGTTATATAAGAACAAAGAAAATAAAATCTATGACACGTCAAACACCCTCTACAATGCCTTATACCTTATTGTTTCCAACTTTAACACATTCAAATTCAAGTTAGAAAATCTTTAGCTTACATATATTTTCCATCAGCATCGCTCTGGTAGAAGGTAAATTACGTGTTTCGAATTCACAAACAAAAAAATTACCCTGAAGCATGCACATTTCCTTTCTAAAAAAATCAAATCAATGCCACCTTGAAATCATACCAAACTCGCTGCATTTATGTAACTGCATTTTATTTGTATACTTATACTTACATATACATAATATCTCTATGTACAAAAGACAAACTCTGTAACGTCTGTAAGTGCCAGAAAACATATTCATCCAGAATATATCATTATCAATATGAATAAAATGCATCTCAGGCATTGCCTGAGCTTGTCGATGAACAAGCTACTTGCATCTTGCATCTGAATATGCATAAAATATCGAATTTTGCTTAGTTCGCACACATATCAAACTAATACTAATATGGTATGAATTACAATACTCGCGGATACAATACCAATAAACTGTACAACAATATAAAGAAAATGCATTTTTTTTGTTGTTTGTCCCGATGAAAACGCATCGGTGTGACGGGTGTGTATTATCCATTATTTTATTTTCGTTGCACATTTACCAAATGTTGCATAAAAACAATAATAACATTTTATTGAGATAACAATAACAGAACATTCGTGCTTGGTAAATTTGTCAACTGTTGTGACCCAGTCCATGGAGTGTTGCCTAAGCCATTTTGTACTTTTGTCGGTATTACAACATGGATTTTTCAATTTTTCACGAGGTGTGAGATATTCAATTCAGATTAGGACAATTAGTAAATGTTTCATTTGTCGTAATTGGATTTTGCTATATATGTACTCGTATGTAGCTGTAATAATGCAGGTAGAGATACACAAAACGGGTGTGGTTCGCACAGTATTTTTTTTAGAGTTAAATGTAAATTATCTAAACAATTAGTGATTTAATGTTGTTTTCAATTTCAAGTTAGCTTTTTCATATGAAAATCATTGACATCGTTCATCTTTTGAATTATTTATCCCAAGCATAGATTAAAGCTGTTTGGAAATTGTGATCACTTTTTATTTAAGACGATTACAACAAAACAATCAAGAATTGGCATCATCAAACTCTGGTCAGTGCCAGTTAAATCAGATAAATCTGTATTCGAGAAAAGTCAATTTAGTATAATGTCCAATGAACGTTTCATGCAAAATGCCATTGCGGGGATGACGGGTAAAAAATCTTACAAATTATCGACTTAACGAAAACTTTTCGAAAACTGTAGAGATAAAATTAGAATTTCTATAATTTCTATAATATGTAGGTCCACTAAAAAATTCACAAGAACAATATAATGAATAAGATGTCCACTTGTGCTTAAACTCAAAAATATTATGAATGAGTAAAAATGCTCCAAAATAATTTTATGTTAAATAAGCTTTTCTCTGTAATAAATAAATTGAAAAATGAAATCTCAATAGCTTCAAGCCTTACCAACATTATTATAATAATTTTTTCCATGAAACAAAAGAAAAAAAAAAAACAAAACAAAACAAGAAAAACAAAACCCTTAGCCTTAGGTGTAGTTTTTAAGAGCATGCAATCATAAACCATTACGTTTTTATATTTTACATCTTCAAGAAAAGTTTAATTTAAACAAAAATTTATCTGAAAGGAAGTTTCGTTGACTTCTACTTGACTTTTTCATTTATTAGTAAATTTTTTTTTTTCGTACATTCTAATAATAAATTTCCAAAGAAAAAATGGAAGTATTTTTATGGGAAATTCTTTTATGACTATAGGAAGTGCTTTTCTTTTGGTAAAATATCATTTTAGAGATATGTATGTTTAATAAAATATGGAAGAAATCCTTTTCTAAAATTTAAGACAGAAGTTCAATTTTCTTAAAACTTAAAACTTTTTTTTTTATCAGGATGAGTATGTATGATATATGTATATACTTATTTATATATTCTAACGTGCATTAAAAATATGTACTTCGTTTTTATATCTCTGCCCAAAATATGTTGCTTAAAAAATACAAATAAAAAAAAATGCATTTCCCAACAATTAACTAAATACACAGATTGCACCGGTAGATAGATCAGCCTAAGATGAGTTAGTCGATCCAATAGGAAATTCTAATGCATTAATTTTTGGTTATATAGTTTATAAATCAGTGGTTAATTGATTGAAATAGGTTTAGGGCTGTTGTTTGACGTGATGATTTGAATGATTCGGATATAACTTAAAACCAGTAAAAAAGAAATAATTGGCCAAGCCGATTATAATATACTCGTATGACTATCCACTTGTGTATTATCTAATCTTTATTTTTGTTATCTCTTTTGTACTTTTATCAAACAATAGAGATCTTACTCTAAGAGT
This sequence comes from Platyura marginata, assembly GCA_026745375.1. Taxonomy (NCBI): domain Eukaryota; kingdom Metazoa; phylum Arthropoda; class Insecta; order Diptera; family Keroplatidae; genus Platyura; species Platyura marginata. The sequence goes on along the minus strand of JANSTT010022926.1, from coordinate 14,394 downwards.
ACATTATAAACTGTCAACATTTCAGCTTTCTAACTTCAGTCGTTTAGCCGAAATCTTGCTCACAAACGGACATTTATATTTCGACTTAGAATTTCACGAGAAAGAAAATTGTGTTAAATTTGTTTTTCTTCGATGAATATTAAGGGGCGTTACAAACTCCGTACCAAAGTTCTAATACTCTTTGATTAACATCATACGGATATAAAAAAGCAGTAAGGTCCCCTCCCATACAACAAAAATAGACCAATATTCAACAATTTAGACAAAATAACGTACCAGTGAACCATGTATGGGTGTGCCGTAATCTTATTTACGATGACGCTTTTAGTCACCCATTCCAATTCAGGTGTTACAGACAAAGCAAAAATTGGACAAGGACTAAAAAAAAAATTATACAAGTTTATATTATAATTTGATTTTATTTTTTATTTTTTGAACATATTTTTTTATTTTTTGGGTTAATCGCATATAACATTTTTGAAAATATTGTGCTTAAAAACTTCTTACGAACCGCCACTGAATTAACATAACATAACATAACATTTAACTTAGTAGGATTAAGTTGGTTGTTAGGCAGTACATATACTTACATATAACTTAATAAACAATAATTAAATTCCAGATAAATTACTTATAGAATTTCAATTTAATTATGTATAGTTACCTACATATACCTACTGTATACATAATACAAATGCACACATTTACATATGTAAGTATAAGTGAAAAATAAGTTTTGCTAAACTTTCCCTTATAAACATAAAGTTGTCCAAATCAAAGTTTTGTGTTTGTTAATTAGCGAAAAGCGTCACGTTTGCTAACGTGTGCTTTTCTTCAACTATTTCTATAGCTTTTGAATATGTAAACATATACACACACATATATATATATATATATATATGGGTTACATTGCAAGCCAACCTAAGGTTTCATTTTCTTCTTAAAAACTACATATAAATATTGAATATTAAATAAATTATAAAAAAATATCTTTTAATTTTCCAGGAATATTTTAACCAATTAAATGGCCTTTTAAGTATATACGTCACATACCACAAAATTTCCATATCCGTTGCATATACTGAAACGTTATATATCTACATGTGGTGGCCCGGTAAGATAGAGACAGTGCAAAATTGACAGTACAAAATCCTTGGAATTTTCATCAACCACCCCTCCCTATAAAATTCAGAACAATGGAAAATTTACTTATCAGCATGTCATCATATACATTGCAACGTAAATGTTCATGCAAGGCGTCGTAATGTCGCTCCAAAATCGATGTCATCGTTAGCTGCTAGCTGGCTAGAGAAACGTCGAGAAAATTTTTATTTTTTTTTTTTTTTATTTATTTTTTTGTGTATTAATTGGAAGTGCAAGGCGATATTCATAAGGAATGAGCAATAGAATGAGACGCATCATGGATTCGAATATTATATTGAAAAAGTGCAACCAACACACTTGAGTGGTGTGTATACACAGTGAGAAAAGGATGAACTGCTATTTTTCTATATGAAATTATTACTGTGATTTTTGTTTTTCCTTTTTTTTACGATTTATTTTTTGTTGTTTTTCTTATGTTTTTCCATCAATACATATATACATTAAAATATATACATTATATATTATATAGACATAAAATAGTATGTGTGTGTGTGAGTTTGTGTATATTGAATTTGAGCTATTTTCCATTTTAATACAATTGGGTGGTTTTTGAGTAAATATACTTTACCTATACCCCTCACATAGGGTTAGAGCTAGACAGCATCTATTTTCCAATTCAAGCTAAAAGTGCATTGTGCAACAAGAAATCGGAGCGGGAAAGAAAAAAAAAAGAAGAAAAAAGTGCTGTTTCTACCGAAATAGTGTTAAATTGCAATGATAAATTTTGACTAGTACAAGTGTACAAGAAAAGGAAAAATAACACAACAGTTTTCGGCTATATACACGCGTAATACATATATGTACTTAGTGTAGTATTGCTATTTATTTTACTCGTATCTATGCAGTTTGTGGTGTTTGTGCGATTCAAGGAAAAATAAATAAAAAAATAAAAATATTATGTTCAATTGTTGCCAAAAGGAAATATAATATTTTTATAATAAATACCTACATATAAAACATACAAATGCAAGTAGTACAGTCTTAACAATCATATCAAATGCACAGAAAGTCGTCGCAAATGTTTGTGTTGTTACTTGTTGCGTCACACAGTGTTGTGACGTCAGACGAAAAATTTATTATAAACAAGACAAGTGATTTTGAACAATTTTTTCATTATTGTTGTATTATTAGTTTGATCGGTTACGTTATCGGACAAAAATGGCGAATTGTTCTTATGCACGTTGTGAACAAGAGCGACGATTCATAAAGCGTGAATTACAGAAATGGACTAAGAATATGGTCTATATTGTTGGTAAGTTGAACAAGTTTTTTTTATTTATATTTGACAAAATACCTTTTTATATGTTTTGATTCCCTAAACCGTAAATCCAAATATCGCACCCTCAGTTCAATGGTTGATATTTTTCGTTTTTTTTTTCAAATATTTTCACATTTTAATTGTTTTCCAAATTTCAATACTATAACGAGACGTTCATGCTCAGAAATTGTTTAGTAAAATATACAAAATATTGTTTAACAAAAATTAAGAAAATGCCGATTGTTTTTTATCTTTTTCACGAATTTCACGAGAAATACAATGGTGTTAAATTTGGTGGCCTTTTTTGAAAGAGCCCGTTATTGAACTGAAGGTGCGATATGTTCCCTATATGTTGTCCTTTATGCATTTAAATGTATGTGCACTATTTTCTTCTTATAGCTTTCCCCACCCAATACCAACATATGTACATATATGATACATACATTTATTCCATTTTTCTTATGAACTTATGTAAGCATTTACCAATATTTTACTGCAGAACGATATTTTATTTGCATAATTCGCGCCTTGCAATAAATTTTCTACTCAACCGTGTGAGAGTCAAGTGTTTTTATTTAAAGATGTTGATTTGAAATGCATAAATAAATTATAATCTTATTGCTTATTTTTTTATCTTTTATACAGTTAGTAAAAATAACGTACAAATAAAGTGCGAGTGTTGCAAATAATTGATAAGTTGACATTATTATTTATGTTTTGTTTTGTTACATACTCGTACTAGGTCAATTTGATGCGTCGTTTAGAAATGATTTTCGATTTATTTTTTTTTTATTCCGTCATCATATACATACATACATACATATGTATAAGAAAGTGTTTCACAACTTTTCGATGAACTAGATCTAAGATTAAGATAAAGTAAAAATAACACAAAATATATAAAGAATATAAGATTTGTATCCATATTATAAAAGACATCTTTTTCATTATGTCAGTTACTCAATAAATAATAATATTCAATTTATTTGCATCATATAATACACGTAATGAATGTTTATCAAAAAGTTTCTGTTCATTCAAATCGATGCTCGTAACATCAATTTATTTTTATTTTCCACAGAAAAAGAACGACCCAAAGTTTCTTAAATATGTATCTTCATACAGTTGATTGAGTTTATTTTTTATTTAGTTTACTTGATAATTTAACTAAATAAATGTAATCATTTTTCAAAAATTCTGCTTATTTTGTTTATTTACTGAAGTTGACATAGAAAAAAGTTTTATTGTAAATTTTCTCATATATTATTAAAATGTTTTAAGATATTAAAGATCAATAACAGTTTTACTACAATATGCTAAAAAAACTGCAATTACGAAAAAAAAATTCTATATACAAAATGAAAAGTCCAGATATTCATATTGATTTGATTTGTTTATTGATTATAATTGTTGGTATTTTTTTTGGCCGAAATTATAATTCATCTTCGTTGCGCCAAGAAAAAGCGCTATGTGAAAATTTTCTTATTTTTTTTTTTGTCAATTTTTTGTCATCATCTTTAATCAATTATCGTCATCTTTAAACACACAAAATATGTTTTCTCAAATAGTTTAGAATTTAGAGAAAAGCGCTATGTGTGAGAAATAAACCAAATGATCTGGCCGAAAAATTGTCCAGTTTTTCTTTGGGAAAAAGCGCTATGTGGAGTTTTTTTTTAAATAAAAAGTCGATTATTCTTTCAAATCGTAAAATTTTTTTATAAAATGAATGACTTCTAATTTATTCAATTAACAAATTTAATACAGGTCACCTTAGATAATATTGTCAATACACAGAAAAAATTACAATTTTTGCTTTACTGAAAAGTTGTTCAAAAACATATAGCGCTTTTTTATGGCGCAGCGACGATATGTATATTATTACAATATTCCAATGGTTGCAAAACAGATGAAATCCAACAGTTCTAACACGCACCATACCTATAATTATAAAAGTTTATTTTTACTTTAATAAAATTTATATTGTATGTGGGTATTTAAGCTTTTAAGACGGAAAAAAATTGAAAAGTTCGAGCAAAAAATAAATCAAATTTTCCATAATATATATGTATAGCAATTTTTAAATTCGAGTACATTCCTTGATCAGTAAATTAGCAAATTTATGAATTTTCAAAAAATTTTAATTAAATTCGGGCTTAAAGGGTTAAATTGTATTCAACTTTTTAAAGAACATTGTAGACATATAGAAAGTTTCGATACTATAAATCTTTAATGTGTAGGAAAGAAATATTTCAACTTGAGTTTAGTATAAATTTTAAGAAAATGTTAAAATAAGTAAATACTTTTTATACATACCTAATTGCACTTAAATTGCCTATATATATAATATATTAAATAATATTAATTTAATAAAAAAACAACATTATTCACTCTTGACGCACAACATTGATTAACATAAAATAAATAAACTTTCATTGAGCCTTGACTTATTGTGGCGCTTTGTGGGGATAAAACATCATTTTATATCTGATGCCGCATTTTATTGAAACTTAAAAGGCTACGAAGTTGCATTAATGATTAATCATTCAAATCACAGAATTCACATACACACACCCGCAGCCACATTACATACACATATGAATACGTGCAACAAACAAACAATGAAAATAATACAGAAAACAAAACAATGAAAAATCTATAATTAAATTCACATTAATAGGTAGTATAAATGTTCTAAAAATAGATTTAAGTTTTCCGTTCGTTGGACCTGTTGCCAAAATGTCAATTTCTTTCCATATGCCTCATTCCAAATCGTCTGGGTCACGTCTGGAAGGCCTGAAATGTTCATACACACAACATAGAGAAATACACGGTGGCTGAAATATTTTGCCCCAACCACGGAAAGGGTAAGAAGAGAAAATCCAAATTCAAAGTCTGGTACATAGGAGAAAATACACAAATACACACATACATGTTCAAAAAATATTATGTACTTACAACCAAACAGCAAGATATCATCGACGAGGGGGAAGGAAAATTTGGCCAGAAACAAGGGATGGAAAAAGACAGCTCTGGTGAACGTTATAGAGATTTTGGCAGTGGTTAAAGAAAATATATTTTTTCAAAAGAGGTGATCGAACTCTTTCCGTACTACGATTTTTCGTTTATTTGTTTTTTTCCTTTTTTGTTTCCAACCATATAATATACACATAGGGATAGAGATCTACTGGAGAATATTTTGTTTGGTGGTATGAGGTACATAGAGGTGGCCAAAGACTGTGAGACTGTGTTTTTCTTGTGTCATGTTTGTCTGGTGAGATTAAAAAAAAAAAAAAAAAACTATATAATTAATAGATTCTAATTTTCGTGTTGCTCACTCTCAGCCAAAGTCAGCTTTTATGTAGAACCACCCGCACCATCACTAAGTATATAAATATAGTATATATGTGTAGGCTCTATGTAATACATAGAATATAGTTTTCGGAAAAGTTGCCGTGCTATGTGCGGAAAGTTAAAGTTTGCAACTTGGTCGAGCAACAAGTGAGTTGATTTCATTGTGTTTTTTGTGTGGATGCTGTTTGCAAATAATTTTCCCATATATTATTAAATTTCTAAAATATTTATTTTAAAATATATGACGAAAAATCAATAAAAAATTCTGTCATGTGTCTCGGTATTTTCCGTTTATTTTTTTTGTTTCCTTTTTTTGTATTTTTATATTCTGGCTGTCGTTTTGTGACTGTGAACTATGAATTTTTAATAAGATCGAAAATGTGATTTTCATTTTATAAACGCTGCATAATTCATTGGAATCGTCGTGTACACGTACTGTGTAATTGCAGAATATATTTCAATAACTTATGGTCGTTTCTCTCGAAATAATAATTTTTAAAATAGAAAAAAATTACGTTATTATTTATAATGTCGAAATTGTATAAGTTGGTGTTTGTTAAGGAAAATCAAAATGTGTGAAAAATGTTTCTGTAATTTAAGTTTAGTGTTAATTAAGTCTAAAAAAAAAAAATTTTTGCTTAATAAATGAACCAAAGCTCTTTTTTTTACTTTTTAATTGTGTTTTCATGTATAAATTGTTTTATATAAACTATTCCTGAAATAAGTCCATTAAACAATAAATATTCAATAATGTTATGCGATAAAATTATTTTTTGTCTTAATAATCGAAAATTCTATGTTTCGTTTAACTTAAAAATATTTTTACTATCAAGTTAAACAAAGTTAATGTTTCAAAATGATAGAAACCAGTTCAACTGTGGAACTATTTGGTCTGGTTCCACTGATGGAATTAAATATGATTATAAATTTTTTTGTTTTTTATCTCATGTTATTATAATTGATAAATATTATAATTTTATAATTATTTTTTTTACTCTGACCAATAAAATACCATGATCGTGACAACAAGTGGTTTCAGTTCAATTCACATTTGTACGGGCATGGAAAAAAACCCACGCCGGTAAAACTTCTAATGTCAAATGAAAATACAGCACTTCTGTTTTGTTACTATAACTTTTTTTCAATTTTATTTTTGTATAACACTTTTCAAAAAGTTTTCGACTGAAGCCTACAAAGTTTAAATTTTGCCTCAATTAAACATATTTATTTTTTCTTTGTTTTCTAAGAGTATACTTTATGTATACTGGACATGACGGCAAAACAGTATTTTATTTGTGAATAAGTTTTATTTAATTCCATTTCCTTTTTTTCGAACAAATATATTTTGCAAACATTTATTTGAAGGTTTATCCATTTACTGTACATATACATATATGGAGTAAACCAAGAAAAAGTTTGGAAAATCAGCGATTTTTAAACTTTATTTGGTTTCTTTTTTAAACATTTCTTTAACTTACCCACCGTTACAATACATAATAAATAAAAAAAATAAATAAATTATGCACACCCACTTACATACAGTGGTACAAAGAATTATTCGTACACTTTTTTATTAATATAGTTTTGACATTTTTTGAAAACTGATTTCAATCAATTTAAGTGAATTTTAAATGTTCTTATCAACATACATATATATCTTTTAAAGATTTTAAGGAAAAAAAATGTTAGGTTTGGAAATTGTTTTCTATTTTTTCTAAAAATTGCAAAAATATATTTAAAAAAAGGTGTAGGTACGAATAATTCTTTGTACCACTGTATGTACTGGGTATGTATTATGTATTAAGTATTATCTACTTATGTTGATTCATATATTTTAAATTTTAAATTTTACAATCGAAATAATTAATATCCAAGTGCTACTTACAGTTTATGAGCGAAATATTCAAATGTATTCTATATATACTTATATACTCTTTCTTGTAGTGAAATTTGAATTGATATGGTTGGTTTCTTTGAATTCATCGTCTTCATATATTTTTGTACAAACAACTTCATTTTCATGGAACACAAATTGCAAAAATAATTATAATTCGTTTTATTTAGTTACCAATCTGTCTAAATTTCAAGTTTTATTTGAAAAAAAATATCACTGTAAGATTGATTGTACAAAGCTCTCCAATAAAAATTTCCAAAATCAATATTTTTAGATTTTTCAAATTACACTGTAACCACTGTGAAGGCAAATAATATTGTCTAAAGATAACGTTAACTTGGGAGGGTTCGTTACAGCAACAATATCGCAAATTGGAATTCGTTTTTAACATGGCATTGTCCTCATATATAGTGGCAATTGGCCAGGCTGCCGCTATAGTTGTTTTTATCTATTTTAGCTCAGCTCAGCATTTTCTAATTAACCGAGATTTGCTTACGGCTGTTAGTTTTGTTCTACGTGAATTTGAAAAATTAACTAAAATTTTGAGTATTGCATAAACAAAATTACAACATAAATTAAAAATATCTTCTGTGATATTTTTAAATACATGCACATATTTTAGACGCTTAAAACATTAGTTGCATATTTCTGCAGTTAAAATTTGTACAACCTTGATGAAAATAAAACATTCATTTGACAACACTTTCAGTTGTCCTTAAATTTAATTGCATAACAACATAGAATATATGTATGTAGGTAAACAATCTTTCTAGAAAAATATGTGTAAATATATAATTTATAATAACAGTCTCACCGACAAATAATGACCAATCTAACTCGGGAATAATTATAAATCTTGTAAAATTAAATTGATCGATACAAATTCAACAACAAATTGAAAATGTTCATTATACTTTTTCAAATATAATTCTCACTAGAAACCAACAATTTCCATACTTAAAAATTAAAAAAAAAAATGTAAAAAAGTAACCAGTGATTGTATGTAATTAGCCATAAAAGATGCATAAAATAGTACAGAGCAATTGAATAATAATCTGTACGTATGCATGTACTATATGTAAATACCTAAGTACGAATAAAATTGTATAATCGAACACATAATATAAAAACACTCAAGTTATGAAAAACTGATGAAAACGCCGTCACTGCGATCGTGAATTGCGAATATATGTGTACACTAGATGTTTTATATTGTTCTGTCTCTTTCATTACCAAAAAAAAAAAAACTGACCCCACATCATTTTCTTTCCTCGTTGAGCGAAAATTGCATTGCATTGTTATTGCATTTACTCATCACAATTACAAACATTTCAACGACATCTCAAAATCCTTCCATCTCTTTAAATTTAATCAGCTGCAACGCACAGTGTGTATGCCTGCATGTACATTACTCTCTATTTTCTGTACATTGTTGCTAACTCTTTCGGTATTATTACCCAATAGACTGTGTCCATCGTGTTGCATGTGTGAAAATTGCATTTTCGCTTGTATATTTTCATTTAACATTTTGCAATGAGAAAAACAGCGTGCGCATGCGCTTCCTATCTTTATCGCACGTTGTGGAAAATTTATTTCGCTCTCAATTGAATGTCGATTTGATATAATTTTCAGTCACATGAACGCAACGCGCCGATATGCAACGGAACGCATTTTCGGACGCGACCCGAGTCGATCCGAGTAGCGTCCGAGCGTGTCCGAGGAATTTTCATTAACCCGGCGGGCTTTTGAAAATAAAATTACAGTACTAAAATAAAAAATATAATCAAATTATCTACACAATATTTGTTAGTTTGTTCTTTACGTTTATGAATAATTTGTACTTATTCGTGGTGCTAATGAAGAAGTATATAAGACTTGGGAAATTTCTTCTTATAATTATGTTGTTTATTTAGTGTATTGAATTTTTTTTTCGTAATTATTATTTTTAAAAAGAAGATTGTTTCTTTTTTTTAATTAGAAACTGTGTGTATTTTAAATTTTAATGATAGACAATACAATAAGTGGTTGAGCAATTTTTATTTCATTTTTCTGTTATTTTTATTATTTTTTTTAAAAAAAAAAAAAAACTCTTACAACATTTTATCTTATCGGTTGGCATTTTATACATTTATTTATTGCAACTGAAGTGCAAGTGCATTAAGTTGACAAATGAATGCAATTTTAGGTTTTAACCGTACATATTGCAGAACATAGTTATTTAAAAATAAATAATTGTAATTGTGTATGTGTGTGTGTTTGTAATAGTTGACATATTTTTAAGATTTTGCGTAATACATAAAATGACGTTGAAGTTAACTTGACTTGGATACAAAATAGTTTCGTTTTTGTAAGTACATAATTTTAGTCAATTATTATACATATTACGTATTGTTAATAATAATTTTGACTTAAATACAAATGTCGATTAAATTTTTTATATAATTTCGGTTTTCTCCAGTTGGCACTCTATCATTTAAAAAAATTCAGCATATAACCTGCTGAATTTGTTTAAATGATAGAGTGCCAACGGGAGAATTAATTAAAACGTTTCTTTTTATAATGAATTTCTTTATAGTATTTTATTTATTAACTAAAACTAAATACATGACCGACGACAGAATTTAAAAGAAATCCTTAAAATAGCCTCAACTCCGTCAATCATAACTACATATACAAGGTATTAAATTACCTATTTAAAATTCATATTGTGTGAAAGAAGCATTTTGAATTGGATACCAACCGATCAATGAAATATGTTTACTTAAAAAAATAAAAATGTGTTCTCCGAATAACAATAGGCATAACAAATAATTCTGTCGAAAACAACTTAAAAATATTTATTCGGATGTATCATATTATCATTGTTGAATTTGTTGAAATTGAAATGATTTACTTTTAATCTTCTTTGGAACATTAATTTTATCGCTTTCGCTCGACAATATAGTCAAGTTTATTGTTTTCTTATCTTATAGTGCCATTTTGATCCTTTTTAAACCTATAAATAATAAATCGATCTAATAGAATCTCTAATTGTATCAGAATTTTTTTTTTGTTCTTTTTCTACCAAAATATATAAAATTATAAAAAAAATATTATTTTTCATCAAATGTTTTTTACTTCTTAGTTTTCTTTTTTCAATTAATTTTAATGCTAATAATAAAACTACACGTATTTTGTGCATAGAAAAAAATTTTTGATTTTGGTTAAAAATATTTTTTGAAAAATTTAAATATTTTTGTAGAAGATTCTTAATTTTTAAAAATTATCTTCTTATAGGTAAAGGGTTAAAAAACGCTTTGAAAATTTTACAAAATTACAATTTCCTCGCTAATTTGGTTACGTTACGTTAAAGTAATTTGAGTATAATTTGAATAATCTTTCACAGTCACACAGCCACGGACTGCTTTTAAAGCATAACGTTTTTGCGTAATGTAGGAAGGAAAATATAGAATCAGAGATCATTTTTTTTGTTTAAGACATTTGGGGTTAGGCCGATTTAGTACTGAGCGCATTATGGTGTGTATTGTAGTTATAATAAATATGAAGTCATTCTTTGAACGAAAAAGCTTAACTTGCAGAAAATACTGAAAGCCTTAATAAAGTCTACGTATGGTATGTTCACATATTAAAGTATAGTATAAAAAATTAATCATTTCTCGAAGTTTTTTTTAAAATTGAAAATAAAAAAATTTTAAGTTTTTTTTCTGTCATTTCTTAATTACTAAAAATTTATTTATGAAATGCTTGTGGATGAATGATCTGAGTACCTACCTATAAAAACCATTTATAAAAGTAAGGGGTCACATACAAAAATTATAAAACAGATGTGAATAATATGAAAATATGACAATATTTGAGATTTGTGGAAGAGAATTCTCTTGAGAATTACCCAAGAAAACTTCTATGTAATAATACAAATAAGGAGTTCTTGCTGCATGAAACTTTTCCACAATTGTTATGGCCGTTTTGGTTGTGATCACGTTGTTATGATATAGCTATTGAGAAAAAGTTCTAAAGATTAAAATAATCACCTCAAAATTTTTCTAATAGTTTTGTAAAAAAAAAAATTGTTTGACATACGAAAATAAACCAGACGACAGCCATTATCTCAATATAAAGGGAATTGAAGTTCATAGCCCCGCAAATTTTACTTAGTATCTACGTATATGGATGTTATGTATACACTCCGATTATACTGTAACGAAGGGCTTGACGTATAATAAATTATAAAATCAAATCAATTATGTCTGAGTACACAAATAAGAAAATCGTTAAATATTTATTTATTTATTTACCAACAAAACTATTCACCTCTCGATTTTGTTGCAATCTAAATGGATTTATTGAACGCACACAGAAAAAAAAAACAGATTTCAATTTCTGATTAATCATAACAGAAGTGTCAATAACCTCTGTAATTAAAAATTAATATTTAAAAAAAAAATGCTTCCTACATGAACTGTTTGTCAATCATAATCGGGCAATAACATTTTCAGCAATTACCTTCGGGGGTTCTTATCGCAAAAATTAAATAAACAATCAAATTGACGGACATTTTGTTTATGTCTGGTGTGCCTCCCACTTTCTTCAGTTATAAATGACATTTTTTTTTTCTTCTCTTATGCACAATCTTATCAACAATTTTTCATGTAGCTCAAGCATTGAAACGAAAAAAGAGCACCCATAAAGAACCCAATTCAATGAGTACGTCCCAGAAAAAAAAGACGATAAAGAACTTTCCATTGCCATATTCACAAGTAAGTACTTGTCGCTCTGTCAGTTACTGTTTTCACGATTCATTCCCACACAGCTACAAAATGAGAGCAAATTTTATGGGAATTTTATCAAATACTCCGAAACGCATAGTATTATTCGTGTTCGAAAAGTTTTCCTTGCAAAAATGAAACAAGAGACGACATATCACACCGTTTGCGCTTTTTATCAGATTAGTTTATGTAGAACTTTTGATCGTACAAAGTTGTTTCCAATAAATTAGGGTGGCAATTTCTTCATACAATATAATAATAATAATAATAATATTCAACTGCATCGCACAGCAGTACGTGAATACAAATGTGTGTAGTTACGTTACAATAAACGCGGTGACATTATGTGTACCTACATATATACACTGTGAAAAATATTTTCGGTTTTTTTTTCGTCTATACATAAAACTCGTGTGGCATTTTGCATGCAAAATAGCATAGTATGTAATAATATGTTAATTCTTTATGGATAAAATGCATCCAGTTAGACCAGTTTCGTTAATAAAATAAAACTTTTTTCCATAATGTATTTATAAACATATAGAGAAACCATGAGTAGAGTGTTGTTATTGTCCTTGGTTCGACAAATCTCATTTTTATGACAGTACACATATGTATAAACTATCGGTGGGTGTGTAACTACAATCTACATAAATATATATGTACTTATATATATATATATATATATTATGTAGTACATCAAAGAAAATCTATTTTCGAATTTCACTCTGCAACAAACATTATTAGGCTTTCCGGCACACTGGATATGACCTACCGCAAACTGTTCAACATTGAGGCAAAAATTTTGAACAAATCTAACACGGAAAGGAAGAATTTCTGGTTATTTTTTCATTATATGCCTACAAATAAAATCGATGATGGAAATATCTTTTTTTCTTTTAATATAATATTTGTGCAAAGGTGAATGATGATGAAATATTGTGTTATCGCTTATCGAAGTACATACAACCTTTTTTTTTGGGTTATTTTAAATTAATTAACCATAATAATGTATAAGATGGTGGGTTGAACGATTTATAAGTTCAGTGTTTTTTTTGTTTTTAATTGCTCTTGCTGTTTTAGTCTTTAATAAGAATTAGCATAAATGATGAAGTACATCGGTTGACATGTAGGTGTGAGTTCCTTTTGGTTTCTAACTTAATTATATTTCTGTCATTGCAGCCGTCTCTAATATTTATTTTTATAAAGTATATACATACATATATATATATGTGCTATTTTAGAGTGTCATTAAGTATCTACTCAACGCTCAAACGCATTAAATTTATTTGATTTGGTAACAAACAAATCAAATATCAAACATTTGAAATCATTTTAACTAGAGAATAATGCCCGACTACTATGCTACATGACCGGTTATTTAACGTTCGTTTTTGTTTTATGTAATTATTGGAATATTCCTATCTTTATCGAAAATCTGAGGGATATGTAAGGGAAAATTGGTAAAATTTTGTGAATATTTAAAATGATTTGTATAGAATTTCACACATTTACAATGAAACGCCACAAAACGTTTTAAATTCAAAACAAAATATAAAATTTCTCTTTTAAAAATTCAAAATAAATACTAAATGATGTAGCAATCCAAAACATCCAACATTTGACCGATTTTTGAAAAATCTTTAACTAATATTATACATTTAAATCTATTTTCTATCGAAATATTCCGTGCTAATTCCGTGCAATTATCGATTGGCCAAATGATTTCTTTCTGATAGATATTCGAAGCATCTAACAAAAAACAATTCTACGAACAATGCAGAACCAAAAACTCCATAAATTTGATTTTTAAATTACAGTGGTGTCTCAGTAATTCGGACACTCGGTAATCCGGACATCAAGCTAATTCGGACACCTTTACAATTTGCATTGTGTACGTTATAATCCGGACACTGCTTACAAATTTTGTACTCGATATTCCGGACATCTAAAAATTTGTT
>JANSTT010022925.1:0-98891 GCA_026745375.1 Platyura marginata | reverse complement strand
AATAAACTAAAAAAAAAATTGTTGACGACTATATATATACATATATATATATATATATATACTAGATATAAATTATTAATTATTATTATATTTATATTAGGCACATAAGGTGAATAAAACTGTTGTTGAAAATTAAATTTAAAACAAACAAAAACAAAAAAAAAAAAAACTAAAAATATTAAATGGCGTTTAAAAAACGTCCCACGAAAGGGTACATTGAGTTTGACAAAGTAAAATTATTGCAATATGATAATTAAAAAACATTACTATAAAATTAATTATCACCAAAAAATAGTAAAATGATTTTATAGAATTATTCTAAACAAAAAAATAGAAGAAGAAAAAAACAAAAAATTGATACTCAAAATTTTGTTGATAATTTATAGTTACACGGTTTTTAATTGATTTGATTTTAATCATAGATAATGATAGCGGAATTATTTATTTAATATTAGGACATAAAATTAAATTAGGTTCTTTTAAATTGATTTTGTTAAAAAAATTCTCATTTTTCTATGATTTTTAAATTTAAAGTTTTGGTTAAGATTAAAAATTAAAATTATTTTTAGTAGGTAGAAGAAACGGTTTTTAATTTTAAAATTGTTTTTTTCTCTTCAACTGAACAAAATATTTATTATTTTTCAAAAATACTCAGGAATTACACATTAACAAAGTGGATCGATATTTAAAATGTCGCTTAATTTAATTAAATTGGTATATACCTAGTAGTTTGCCATATATATGTTAGAAGTTACCCTGACATTGATGTCTCCGTTGGATTTATTAGAATTATCTTGCATACCATAAAATTTGGTAATTTTTTTTTTGGACTAATGTTCCAGAATTTTTGTTCATTTTTTTGTATACTTCAAAATTGACTCTTGTTGTAATTCATAATTTCCATTTCAATAAATTGTTCCTACTGGACAACTTCTAAAAAAAATGTTTCCCTTTCTCGTTCGTCCTTATTTTTAAGTGTTAAATTGTGACACTATGACAATTTAACTACCATAAATCCCAAGTTATTTTTGATCGTAATATTGGCCATGTTGGTCACTTTCAGATCTTTAGCTATAGCATTTCCCGAACAATTTTTTTAATTTATCTATTAAACATCTTGCCACAGAACTCATCTTATTCGGAAATGCCATTTTAAAATAAGTATTTTGTTTACATTTCCTATGTATGTATGGAAAAAAGAGTAGAATATACATGTCTGTATATATAAAGCCAGCTATAGAACAACGATTAGTTTGATAGGATTTTTTTTTATTGTAGCAAATTTATTTCATTTGGAAAAATATTGTCAAAACTCACAGAGACATAATTCACTACACGAAGATAGTAAAAATATCTAATGTGATTTATTGAAAATAAATATTTGTGTTGTGAAGGTCAACCTCAATTTAACCGTTCACAGTACTGTTCAGTAAAGTAAAAATATTCCCAAAAATTCCGTTCAATTGGCCCCAACTTATTCCCAAACAAAAAAAAAATTGAAAAAAAGAGTTTTCTGTCAAACTGACAGAAGTTTTTTAGAAAAAAAAATTTAAAAAAAAGTCTGATGTTTAGTTATGTGAGGAGAGAATATTTTCAAATCAAATATTTTCAAAAAAAAACCGGCATCGTCTCAATGTAAAGCCTGACATTAAAAGAAAAAAAGAACGATGGAAAATATATAATTAACGGTTTATTTGGATTTTCCACTCAGGTGGTTGGAATCAATATTGTCGTTTTTTTTTTAGAAAAATTAAACATTCACCTAAAGGCGAGGCAAATTAAAAAAAAAAAAGACAGACAAACTCGGTTGCTATTGAGTGCAAAATCCAGATACGATCGTTAACATTTGTTTTTTGTTGTTATTTGTAAACTCATTCTATCATTATCTATGATTACTAATAGAAAAGGTGATTTTATTGCTCAAATATATATCGATAATAGAGAAAGAAACTGCCAAAATAAAACAATGTTGATAGTTTTTTAATTTTATTTATTTTAACCAATACACATATAATAATATAATAAAATGTATAGGAAAAGACTTGATTTTCTAGAGAAGAGATATATTATGTATAATGTAATATATGTATATGTATATTTAAAAAAAATATTTATGTTTTCTGTTAAGTTATTTATATACACATACATACATATAATATATTTATATATGACATTTAATAAGCCATTCATATTAATAATGAGAGAAATTTTGATTGTTTTTTTTTTTTTTTAAATGTGGTTGTAGAAATACATTTCTTTTTCATACTATGTATCTCTAAAATAAATAAACAAAAAATACTTGCCGGAACTTTTTAAAGAATCTGCATGTAGTAGTTAATAATATAGTCATATAGTAAAATGGTCACTATTCAAATAAAAAAAAAAAAAAAAAAAAAAACTTTTCCAATAACATAATTTTCCTCATTATGCCCGCCCGTATGTTAATGGGTGCAATTTAAAGAGATGAAACTACTAGACGAAATTTATATGTATATATTGGTTAAATAAATAGTAATGCGAATAGTGTCATTTTAGTTAAACAAAATAAATAAATAAAAAAAAAAAACGGTCAAATCAAAGTTTCTCTGTAAAATTTACTTAGAAAATACGGTTGTGTCAAATTACGATATAGAAAAAAAAAATGTAAATTATTACACTGTTATTTATTTTAGGTAATTATTAAACAACAAAAAAAAATAACTAACAAATAATATATTAGCATATAAGATTTCAAACATTTACAATATTGAAATAGAAAAAAAAACAAAAAAAAAAGAACATATTTTTAGAACGGATGATTTTTCGTAGAAATTTTTGTAGACGTTTTTTTCACGTTTTTGTTCATCTCTGTTTCCGTTATGTACTCACGAATATGTATATAACGTAGTTAATATAAAAAAAATACTAATGAATAGTCAAATAATCCAAAACAAAAAATGTATTTGTTACTAAGTTATCAGATAAAGTTAAGTGAGTTTTAAAATATCAAAATTTCTTGGTAAATCGATTCGATGGCCAAACAACCAAACAAATCGTATGGCAATTCTGTCTCGTTTATATTGTCGACAATTTTGTCACACAAAAATTTCATAAATGTCACATCTAAATGTAAAAATGATGTCGATTTTCTGTTAAATATTGAGAAAAAGGTGCCAAAAAAGTATGAACGAAAATATGTGACCCTCAAATTTGTTACATACACAATTACAATGTCAGTGATTTTTGTTTACGTTGTTTGGTCGACAATATGACTTGTTCGAGTAAATTTTCTCTGTGATTGTGACGAAAAATAATCTGTCGCCGAAAGCATAAATTTGAGTTCATTTTCTATACGATCGTTGAATCAATAATTCTAACAAATCGCTTCTGCCAGTTTTCCTGGCATGGTTTATAATTTCACATCCATACTGTTTTAAGATAAAATATCCTCGAAAGAGTTAAGTTAAAAATTATGTCACAATCCAAAACTCGCTTATTATCATCTTTACTGATAATTCAGTTATTATGTATCATCAAACAGTACTAAAATATATTTTGATGAACGCAAACAAATACAATTAATGCTTGTTTTACTTAAATGACATTTTCAATCTAGTTTATAATATTTAAATAATTTAGTTTTTTTGATTGATTATTCTTAATGTACACACAGGCACACACACACAATATCCATTTGAAACTCTTCTGCCGTATAAAGTTTGATATATAAAGTAAACCAATCTAATCCTACAGTATTCGCTGAATAAAATGTCTATTTGAGAGATTAAAAATTGTCAATCAAATTTATTGCCGAAATAGCTCTTGAATGATGCCTCCTTTATATAATTCTCATAATTAAGCTGTTTTGTTTTTCTTTATATTTTTTATGACATACAGTGGAGATATTCTTTCGACCATATGCCATAAAAAGAACGATCAGATCTGCCTCCTTCAAACTGATGGTTTGTACCATAAATGATAATCTGTGTTTTCCATTTGTGTGCATGTTCGTTCTAATATCGAAATAGAATCTAATAATCTTTCTGGCTTTAGTTAGTCACACTTATTACCAAATTTTACCTGAACTTAAGTCTATTTGTATTTTATTTTATTTCTTTTAACTTAAAGATAGTGTCCAGTAAGTAAAAATGTTGCCACAGATTTTACAACTTTTCGAATATAATTCGTTAAAATCATGGAAATAATTTTTTTTTTAATTTCAAACAAAACTATTCATTACGTGTAATGGTTTCCTTCTAAATATACATTAAAAAACAAAATACATACATTGTGAAACATAACAAAAACGTGATTGAAACAAAAATTTTGATTAATAGTCTCTACACAATGATTTTTCATAATATAAGCCAGGCTGAAATGCTGAAACTCCATTTTTGCTATAATAAATTCATCACACTGTAATATTCCTCTCTTTATCCTATTAAAATTAGTTAAAAAAACAAAAAAAAAAAAAACAAAATTAAAACAAAAAAAAATTTGTGTGTGTATTTGTCTGGCATTTCAGTACTTTGTGATGTACGAAAATAACGAAATTTTTAGTAATTATAACAAAAAAGAAACGTTGTCTGTTGTTGTTTCATTTGAATGATAAAAAAAAATGAAAAAAAAACATTGTTATCCTTCTTTCATTTGAACGAAAAGGATTGATAGATTTTGTAGTATATAATTATCTCTCAATTTTTTTTATTTATTTTTAGTAATTTTTTTTTCTACCAAATGTATAAGAATTATATTGTAACCTTGTTCTTAACTATAGGGTCGTCCCACCGAAAAGTCTACAAAATAAACTTAAATATCTCGAAAGGACGTATTGCAAATATTCACAAATCCCTTCCGATTTTAAAAAAAATGGTAAGCCCCTTTATCTCGACTTAATTTCTAGTAATGTCATTTTTATGATTAATATACGGCCAGAATATGTAGAACAGAAGAGCATTTTGCATTACACATCAATACGTGTATCCGAGATATTTAAGTTTATTTTTGTATATAAATTTTTCGTGAGTCACCCTGTATTTATGCTTATAAAATCTATTCCCAACAATTCCGCAGATTACGAGTTGTTTTGCTCTTTTATCCAACTTACTTTAATAATGGGTGTCGCTTTTGAGAGCCCATTAGCTAAAGATGAAATTATGAGTACACTTTACTAAAAGTTGTAAAACAAAAGTGGCTTCGAATTTAATTATTTTGTTCCAGCTATTCTTTCATACAAGAAATGGTTGCCAGTCTTATTCGTTAGTAAGGAAATTTTGTATAGCAATAGGTAAATCTTATTTATCACTAAAAAGTTTCGTTTTACGAAATTAATTTCTAATAAATTAACGAAATATGTAATCGAAATTCAAATTTCACACAAAACATCGTGCCACTATCTAATTTACATTTTTCAGTAAAAAAACAACATTTTTGCGACAAGAAAGAAAAAAAAATCTTGGAACTTAAGATTTTAAGCTAAAAATAACATTAAATGCCCATTGCAACGAGTCGCTTTAATCTTTATACAATGAAAATGTCGAATATTCAGTCTAATTCGCAATGAGAGTGCAGGAAAATTCCAATATTGTAACTTCTTCACCAGTAGGATATTGAAAATATATTGTTAGATAAACTGTTACAACTTGCTGCTTGGGAAATATGTTGACGAATCTTACGTATATGTCCTTTGTATAGAAAAAATGCCATAAATGAATAGCAAAATGTTCAAGGGGGAGGGGGGCTATTATATATTTCAAATTAAAGTAAATTTGAGTGAAAATAAATATCAATGATTATCAAAAAGGCTACTAATATTCGGATAATAATTATTATAATAAAAAAGAATTGAATTCAGTAGTAGACTTCCATAGTTTGCTGAAATATACTATAAATGGAACATTAACGAAACAAAATGGAACATCGTAGAAACATCAAAGAAACATTACCGCGCAAAAATAAGTTACGGATGCACTCTAATTTGAACTTAAAGAATATGCGACATCTTATCGTACATACCATACAAACCATCCATCCCAACGTAGTAGACCACACACATTACATAGAGACTCTCTAGATAAAATTTTATCTTGACTTGAGTATAGTCAAAACAGGGCTTCCAAAATAAATTTGGTATTTTTATACGAAAAAAAAGAAGACAAAAAATATGTAGTTACATTTTTTATTTTTTATTATTATTTTACCTAACAACAACAACGATGACTTTTTTTTCTAACCTATGAATCTATTCAATACCTTTTCGTTCATGAAAGAAATGTTATTTATAAAAAAAAAAATAAAATTACATATATGTGATAGCTATTAAATATATATATAAAAAAAATACACATATACCTTATATTGTAATAATAGGCTAAGTAAATCTCAAATTATTATCTATAATAAACTAAATATAGTTTACGCGTAGACATAAAAAGAAAAAATTAAATAAAGAAAAAAAAACACACATACACATTAACGTAAAAGAAGGCCCTAAATTTTTTTTTAACAGAACTAAAAAAAAACAAATTATTAAGACAAAAAAAAATAATCTTTATTAATATAGTCAATTAGAAGTATTATTATTTAAGGGAAAAGTGAAAAAGAAAAACATACATAAGAAAGAACAATAAAATTGATAGAAAATAACATACATGAAGTCATCTAAAAATATTGTTTTATTTAATTTGCATATTTTATTATTTTTTTAAATGTACCCCCATCATACACTGACCGTATGCAAAATGTTTAACTAATTAGTTTCAAAGGGTCTTTTACTCTTGGTATATGTCTGTTTGTTCGTGATCAAAATTCCAGCCGGCTAATCAGCTTAAGCCGAGAGCATTCAAATGTTTAGTACTCCTAGATCTCGTATGGTTTTTAGGGTAAAATCGAACAAAGTATTGAGGCGGAAACGATAAAAAATGTACGCCACAATCTTTAAAATCTTGTGAATTTCAAAGGAAAGTGGTCAAATTTGTTGCCATCGTAGCTGCAATGGGATTGCAAACTTAATTAGGTTATTTCGAGTTTTCTTAATTGAAAAAATGAAATTGCCACATTCAAAATAATTCAAACTATAACGGTCGTCGTCTTAGTCCTGTATGTCACCTCACGGAGCACGTCAATAAATTTTCATATTCGTGTTTCGTCTCTAAAAAAGGGATTATTAAATTGTTTTGTTCGCTTGGTGGTCAGTGTCCTTCCCATCATAGCTAGAACTATATCATACATACATACCTAGACCCTCGCGTGGTCAATGCATATCCATTAGGAGATGAACAATGTGTAGATCGTCTTTAAAAGTGTCTAAGGTATAGTTAAAGATCTTTTGCAGAAGGTCTTCTACATAGACAATCAACTTTTTGGTTAATAAGCAAATTATTTAAATTTATTTATTCAACAGTAAAATATCGAAATTTACATGGTTTTTAAATGACATTTAGCATTCGGATGATGTACTGTTAAATCTAAATCCTTTACAATAGCTTCATCCCATGGACCATGAATATTATTTTTACATTTCTGTTGGTAGACAAACACATAGGGACAAACAAAATTAATAAAAATTAAGGCAAAAATATAAGTTACCAAGAGGGACATTGAAATAGAATATAAAAAATAGCTACACACTATTGATAGGAAAATCAGCCACCACGGTGTCCAGAAGGTTTTCATGAAAATCGGTAGTAGCACAAAAAATTCAACAGATACAACAAGCAGAATGAAAGCATGAAATGATGTTGATAATCTGGATGCTAAACATATAGAACCGAATATAGCAGCATTCAGTGAAATTGCCTTTGAGATAATAAATGCCGGTAGTCCATAATCAAAAAATACCAAATGCAAAAATAGAACAAAAAATGTTGTACTGAATATTGTATCGGTACTGATACTATTGGTTAATGTGTGAAGTAGTGGCGAGAATATATATCCAAATATCAGTACGCTCAATACGGTTTTGGAGTCTGCCATGATTACGCTAAATTGGTGTGTTCTCCAAATATAGGCCATATAACCGCTCAGTGTTGCACCAGTTGAATGTAGTAGAATTGTATGTGGCGTCAGGATGTCCATATACATTACATAGAATATTATTAAAAATGCTGTGACACAGGAAATTTGATTGTTTAATCGAGCGACACCCTTCACGGCCTCCATAAATGTTACGGTCTCGACATTTTTGTTCTTCTGTAGATCTTTCAGAAATGTTGGATCTGTATAGTTGTCAGCATATTCCGAATTTCCATACAATATTTTTTGCCATGGTAAACGTTTTTTAACTGCTTTTTTATGTTTATTTGGTGTTTTATCGGATTTCATGTGTAGTTTGTATTTGTTTATATTTTTTGCTGTCATCTCAGCCAATGTCGATAATACAGATACTGACGAAGGAGAATATGTTCGTTATTTGACTTAGCTATTTTTTGAGTAATTAATAACAAACCACTTTTTTCCATAGAGAAATACATTGAATTTAATTTTAAAAATGGGTAACGCACGGTCTAGCGAAAATAGCTGTCGGTTTTAAGTTACTTACTTAGTTTTGCTTCAAGAGAAATTTGAATTTAAAATAAAATCTAATTTTAACAGACACGAACATGCCCCGAATCTAAAACGTCAGAAGAAATAATTGTTATAAAATCTAAAACGCATTGGTCATTTTTTATTGATAGCAATTAAAAACTGTGTAAAATAAATATCACAAATATGGAAACAGATCAAACAGAAAGTAATAATACAGCTTTAATTCCACGCTCTGAATCTTGTCGATTTGTTAAGTTTCTATTAGATATAAAAAAGGAACATGATTCCGTATTGGCAATGAAACTGCTTGAAGCAGCGAAACGAAAACAAAAGAACTTTCACGTAAGTGATAAAAACTATAAAAAAAATCTCAATTCCAAGGTGTGCAAAGTAACTAAATGCAAGTTAAACAAGTCAATGCGAAACATTTGGTTTGATCATACACTTCAGAATCAACTAAGAATTGCAACCATGACAAATAATACTGATAAATTGGTTCGTCTTCTAGAATCGGGAGTAAATCCAAATTGCTTTACTTATAAACGTACCCCATTGCATATAGCGGCGCGTCAAGGTTATCTAGAGGCAACCACAATACTGCTTCAATATGGTGCCAATCCAAATATAAAGGATGATGACGGAAATGGCCCATTACATTTGGCGTTATGTTGTTCAATTTTTCTCAATATGGCTAACGTTGTTTCGGCATTGATTACAGCGGGTGCAAATGTTAACTCTACCAATAGACTGGGGAAAAATTGCTTAAACTTAGCCTTAGAAAAACTTGATTTCGTCAATTGTTTCCACAAAGGCTATCCTAATAGGGATAAGTGTATAGGAGATGCAAACTCATCTTTACAGTTAATTCAACAAATTCAATTGAAGGACCAGGCGGAACTAAATAATGTAACTGATAAAATGCAGTGTCTTCTTACAAAAGAGGCCGACGATGAGGTCGAGCAAATTATGCATAACACAAAATATTTGAATCTTAACAATGATTAAGAAGGGCATTTTCTTTGGATCTAAAGAATTATTATTTTAATCGAAATGAATAATTATAATCATATACGTTCGTTATATATACTTAATTTAATATGAATAAGATTTTTTACTTTATTTTTTAGGAGTTTTAATAAAACTATGCCAGTTCTTTCTTATTATGTTTCGTCCTTAGACATAAAAACATAAAAAATAAGCAAATCATAGACCTGTAGGCATTTAATAACCATATTTCCATTAGCACTATTTAGTATTGCAAAGGAGGGCACTTTTACTTTGGTCGTAAACAATTTTTGTCATAGGCTATAGGATATAAGCTACGGAGACAATAATTATACCAGCTACAATATTTTTCATTATGTTTATAGAGTGGTTACTTATTCACGACCAACAAATTTGCTAAACTTGCTTCAATGGGTATTTTTGCATCGGCTTTTTTATTAAATTAGACATGAATTTTAGTATAACTCGGAACATTTAGAGAAGGACGTATAATTAGAGCGAGAAGGGCGTTTTTTACTGTCAAAATAAAGTAAATAATTTTAAAATAATATTGTTGAAATTTTTTATCTTTAATCCGTAAATTAATTCGCAATTAGTTAATTCGAATACTATTTGTTGTTAGTATTGAGACTTGGATTCGACAAAACATTTCATACTTTTATATCAGTTACCCAAATACAGCACATCAATATTTCGCTCGACATAGAAAAGAAAATTGGAATTATGATCATTTATTGTTAATTATTAATTGAAATAGTTTACCTATAATTGTGCACAAAGCTATAAATTGTAAATCGACAAAAATGGAAATGGAATTAAAAAAACAAGATAACGAAACCCAACAAGAAAATAAACATGAGTTTCACATTGGAATAACTCCAGAGCAACAACTCTATTTGCAAAGTCAAGATGAAGCTCCCAAGGAATTAAAACCATACCAGCGACGGAACAAAAGTTTGCCGATAAAATTAAAATCACAAAGACCATCACCATATTCAATGTCTACGCCAGTTTATCATAAACTCAAATCGGCTGCACTGTTAAGCAAACCCGAAAAATTGGATGAAATTTTACAACATGGATTGGATCCAAATGCTACAGATGATTACAATCGAACACCGTTACATTTTGCTGCAAGTCGAGGTAATTTAGATTGTGTCGTACAATTACTTAAATATGGCGCAAATCCTAATTTAAAAGATATCCTTGGCAATACACCATTACATTTGGCCGTGTGTTCGGCCAATTCATTAAAATTTAATGTAACCGTTCGTATGTTGTTAAATTATGGGGCCAGTGTTCATATCAAAGATCAAATGGGCAGAAATCCATTGGATTTGGCCAAAAGTAAGTTGAATGTGATGAGACAGTATAGACGATCAATGGATTTTGATAATCGTACGAATTTTATGGAATTAATTGCTCTAACCGATATGATGTTGCGTGTCTATAAGCAAGAACAGAAAGAAGTGGATATATTATTGCTGGGGGAGCAATTATCGAAATTATCAACGGAAGAGATTCATGATAAGACTGACAGTCTTTTGGCTGAAATTGACAAATTATCATTGATCAGTAATTAAAATGCTTCTCTGGTTCTGATATAATCTTACATATATCGTATTTTTGTGGAGCGAATTTCCACTTTTTCTTTTTGTGTTTTTTTGTTGTTGATGTTGACATATTTGAATGTTTTTGATATGATTTCCAAGGTATAAGCAGGTACTATCTTCGTTGTAATTGACGCTTGTACTTTTTTACGCTCGCAAATTTCTTATTCACATTCCAGGAGTAGATCGACGGTTTTTAGTCATCTGTCGGTAGCGCGATATTTAAGGATAGATATTAAGTAACTGATTATATTAATCGAATGAAATATTATGACTAATTATCTGGAATAAAGCCTTCAATAACAAAAATGGAATTTGTTCTTTTTAATCAGAAGATTCCACTTCTTAGCAGATATAAATGCAGCATTATTCTTAGTATTCTGTATGGGTTTCTAGCAAAGTCTGTAAGAATGTTAGAATACTCTTAGCCCCCAAAGTGTGGCTTGAAAGATACGGTTGTTCATTCCAATTTTGGTGCCGGGGCCTGATGTGGAGGGAACTGAGGCAAATGCTTCTGTGAGTATGAAAGTTCTTAGCGTCTTTCGGTCAACTGATTAAAATTGTTTTCTAATAGTTAATTCTCGGTATAATTTCCTTGCTTGATAGGGTCTCTGCCTTTGGAGTGGAAGGTCCCGGGTTCAAGATCGACTGGGGAATAAAACATGAAGTGTTTTTCTCCGGTACGTTCATTTAAATCTGAGGCTGGATGGGTTGGATTGAACTTAAAAACAGTCAAAAAATAGTGGCATTATCTTAAAAAATAAATGGCGGTGAAATGGCGATCATTTGAGGGCACAGTACAATAGATCTGTAAAAGATCGCGGTGCTATATGGGATCAGGACCGGGATTAAGGACCAGCCTCTCCCAAAAATCTACTAAGAAAAAAAACTTCACTAAAGTAAATTCAAACAAAAAAAGACAGAAATAATCATCAAATTTGCAACTCGTTAAACGATCAAAGACCTCGTGACTTTGTTGTAAGTATGTAAATAATATTATACTGTGACTGTCCTGTCACATACATTTAAACATGGTAAAACCTCCGTCTTAAACGTGAATCCATAAATTTAAAAAAAAAAAATTAAAAAAGATCATCTTCGCTGGTGTAACGACACCTTTAATTCATTCATTTTGTTGAACAACTATACCAGAATTTCTACACTTTTTCTCTCCGCAGGTGGTTCTGGTGATTTTTGTTTTTTTTTTGTTCTTTGTTTTTGTTTATATTGGAATTGGGATTACTTCCTCTATATAAAATAATATATAAAGAGGAGCCTCAACTCAGCCAAAGAAGAACTATTGAAAATGTACTTGTTTTTTTTCTTCTTCTTCTCCTTCTTAGTTCGTATTCAATAACATTTTGATTTCTCAAGAGATGAGATATTGCTGATTGATATACATACATAATGATGGCTTATTGTTGTAAAATAATAATAATAAAATTAAAATTAAAAAAAACAAATTTAAACACAGCTAAAATAATAGAACAATATCATCGATATTTTGTAATATTTTAACAAACAAACAAAAAAGTGAAGTACCCAAAAAAGTAAAAAAAAAAAACCGTGTATGTACACCAAACAAGACCTCAAATGTTAAAATCAAAGCAACATGAACATTATGTTGCAACAAAATTAACATATTAACATGGTAACAAAACATATTAAACTACAACATGTTGTTCTTTGTTTTATCTCGATCAGTGTGATTAAATTAATTTCTGTCTATATAACTACATACAATGTTTTTTTTTTTTTTTAATGTTTCTTTTTGTTTTTAATTTCATAATCCTGTTTGTAGTGGTATTTCTCGTACTTGCAGTGTGATGTTTTTTTTTCTCTCACAACACACATGTTTTTTTGTTTTTTTTTTTTTTTAATAAATGCGAAGGCGGGAAACGGCACAAAACCTTTGTCCTCCTCATATTTTTGCTGGATATGTAGGTACCTACATAACTATAATAATAATAATATAGCATTAGGACCATATATCTTTTGGTGGTCTGCTTATTGCCTATAGATTGCTAGCAAAATAAACATCTTCTTCTTTTCTGTATAGCCATTATGCCTATAATGGGCGTTATTGTTGAAAATATTAAGCGATTATAGTAAAACAATAGTTTTGGTAGGAGAGTATCGGGTTCTATTTAGTATTTAGTTGATCACTGATTCGAGATTGTCTGCCATCAAAAATGGTTCTCAATCGTCCTGAATTTATCGATTTGTCTGTAATATTACGCCATGTATCGACATATTTATTGTTAATTTCGGTATATTTAAAGTGTAATTATATAAAACAATTCATTAATTATTAATTAATAAGTAATTAATTTAATAGCCATTTTGAAACTTGTGAGCGGACTCAGACACAAATTTGTTTCGTATATTTATTAAAACGGCAAGCTTGTGTTGTCGAACCCGTTTGGTGGAAACCAGCCAAAAATAGCCAGACATTAATTTATTTATTTTAATTTTTGTTTTTTAATTATTTTGCTTGATATTTGTTTTCTAGTTCTGCAAAAATTTTATCTGAGTGATCTGTATAGTT
Organism: Platyura marginata; assembly: GCA_026745375.1. Lineage (NCBI taxonomy): Eukaryota > Metazoa > Arthropoda > Insecta > Diptera > Keroplatidae > Platyura > Platyura marginata. The sequence goes on along the minus strand of JANSTT010022925.1, from coordinate 85,223 downwards.
CGGAGAAAAACCAGCAACTTGATCTGAGACCTAAAGAGTTATGGTATGGATATTGGATATATAATAGCCCTATATTTATATTCTGTACTTTTACTTTGAATCTATTTGCTGTTTGGGTGTTTGGCATGTGTGCAACTCAAAACATTAGGCTATTTCGGATGAAGATTATTAACATTGTGGATTTTAATTCGACAGAAATTAACTACTTTACAGTTCTATTTATAGTTAATTCTAATTACATCTAACTTAATACTCCAATCCAATCAGGTTATCGCACATCACTCACAAAATGGCTGACCACCTAATTTTATTGTTTTCAATAATAATTGATGCTACGTGTTTAAGCACACAGGATCGAACGCATTACATTCAGTTGGATGAAATGATCATCTTTAAATATTATTTATCTTTACCTTTACATTAAACACTGTAATCAATAGGTTGTGTTCGAGATTTCGAGTTAGATATGTTCCACATCTCTAATATACCCCGACATCTCTTATACATATACATATCTCATATACATACATATATATATTTAGCCATTTCTTGTTGCATTTAAATTTTGACTTCATCTTGTTTCAACTCATTTTTATTGTAATCTTTGAACACTTTTGTATTTAACATTAAAGTATCGAAAGGTCTTAGGGTCACCAACAAACAATTTGTAAAAACTTTTTATTTTTAATTTTTTTTTGTTTTTTTTTTTAGTACACAGAGAAATATAATATAAAAAAACGTCCAATTCTTTCGTTTCTATTCATTCAATTCAAATATCATTTTTCATAAACCGCTGATGGGAAATATAATTTGGTATTAATATATTTTTGTGAAGATCGGGCTTCGATTGTTCATTGATAGATAGAAAATAAATGTACATTAGTGGTAACCTGTTAAGGTGCAATTGAAAAGCATTTCCGGTTGTTATTATTTAATAGTTAGGTAAAATAAATATGTATGTATATTTCTTTGTTTTACTTATAACTTCTCTTAGGGTTGTGGCTTATCATGTCTCTCGAGATAATATTTCTTAATGCTTGCGATATATGCATGCATTTTCCAAATCCATTTTTTTTAGTTACTGAGTTTTTTGTGTTTTATAATGGAGGAGGCCAATTCGATTTTCCAAACTAACTGAACAAACAAGATCTTAGTAAATAGGTATGGTAACTGTTGACGTGACAATAGGTAAAAAAACATAATAATAGATGCGTGCTGGCTAAACCGCGTGAAAAAACGACAATCTATGAAAAATCAGGATCGTATGCAGGAAATGGCGTCTAAATTCAAATATGTAGGTACACTTCGAAAACTTATAGATTGGACATTGCATGTGAAGTACTGTAGTGCAATTTTTGATCAACTATTCGACATAGAAATGCGAGTTAGGAGGGGAGGTAGGGAATCGACATAGTATGTAGCGAAAGAGAAGAAGGTTTGGGGTCTATTGGCCATTTTAGATGTCGTCTTTTACCGACCAAAATGAAGAGCTGAGAATATGAGGACGATTATGCATAAGTATCGTCACAATTTTAACATATATCTATTCTATAATGTCTTTACGAATAGACCCCTATAAGAATGATGGTTTTACGATCATATATTTGAGAAGACTTTTATATACACAATTAATAATGATAATTCACTAATAAAATAAATCGACGTCCAGATGTGTGTTCTTTTACAGATAAGATCCATTCTATTAATAGATGATCTCTTGAATAATCATCAAATCATAATGTATTGATTACGATTGAAACACATCATTGTGCTTATCGTATCGGCATAAGAATAAACCTAACAGACCTATCAATAAATTAATAAAATATCCATATGAGAAACGAGTTTTTTTTTCTCTCAATTTTTCCAAATAAATTTGTATAAATAATATTTAAATAGTTAATCAAGCGTTAAATTACTGACCACAAATCATAAAGTTCTTCTATGATTTTTCGTAAATGCACATATTGATGATGGCCCATCTATCTACATACCTAATGAGCGGTCGTTATAATCGCGCGATAGCCCCAATTAATTGATTTTTTAAGCTAAAACATTTTTTTGGGTAATTAAAATTTTTGTAAAAAAAAAAACTTTGTTGCTTTTTTTATATTAATTAAAAAAAATGAAATCACACTTTTGTAGGTGAGGAATTTTGTAAATTCAGAGAGAATATATTTTTGGAACCTCATAAATAAAATGACGTAACTTTACTTGCGGTGTCAGGTGTCATGGTTTAATCTTTCTTCTTCACATTAGCCCATCAGCCAGAGGTATGTGTGTGATGTCTTCAGACATTATTATTGTTGTTGTTGAGGAAATTTTGTATTCATACATAGCGGCATTTATATTATGGAAATATTGTATTTTCGTTTTGTATTTTTGTTTATTTTTTTTTTTTTTTATTTTTTAAAGAAGATTTTATCAATGCAAAGTTCATCACAGATTTAATTAATCATTTGTATAAAAAATCGTTTTCGAATATTGGCTGACTTTTATTTGACAGCAGCCCAGCATGGTTTATGCTCATTAACGCCGAAATGTGTATGAATAACGTTTATATGGACTATTAAATGTATTTGAATAAAATTGTGATGTCTTCTTCCTGTCAATTGTTATATTTAACCATTAATTCCATTATTTTATAAACTTAACTAAAAACTAATTATCATTTTTCTGTAGGTGTACAGCGGGAAGCTTTTGAACTGATATAATGTTTTGTAAGATTATTACATACCAATAGAAAATAACTAGACTGAGGACTGGTAATTGAACTGTGAGTTACCCCTTTTCATTACGAATTTTACATTTAACATCAAAGCGCTTTGGTTTCAATATCTGGAGATCTAACTCCAGTGGATATTAAATCATTGAATAATTATAGTTTATTTGTCATTTCATAGTTCAGCTATGTTTAATTATGTATCTACCGAGATTTGTTTATGGTCGTTTCCATTACCATTATGTTTGTATTGTGTTAATCTCAATAATCTGCAAAAATCTGAACACGACGCGTGCCCACTTGTGAATCTTTTTTTCTCATATTCCTTCTCAGTATTCCTTTATTGTATTTTATTGTAACTATTTTTGTCGACAGACAACAATTGATAACTAAGATTATTGTATGTTGTATGGTAAGAACATTGTACAATGTACATGTACATATGTATATGCAAAACACAACATAATGCACATCTTATGGTTCATATTTATGTAAAATATATACAGCCATATAATATATGTATACATATTGTATATACATATATGTATATAAATTTATTTTAAAAGCCCAAAGTACAGCCGTTAATAATAATTTTTAGCTTTTGTTACGTTCGTTTTATTATATTAATGATACTGTGCAAAAATTTGCGTCAGTCGACTGCGAATTATAAGGCCATTAATTTAAGTGCTAAAATTATTTTCGGCACTTGTACCTACATATAGATATGTAGTGTCGACCTGAAGAACAATTAATATACTTTATAAGTGTAATGAAATATTAACTAACTCTGAGCCGTTATACTGGGCACAATATTTTATTTTTTTATAAACATTTTAACCATTTTTTCATCCAATTTCGTTTGCAAATTTGTGAAAATGTTTGCTCGTTTCGCTGGCAACATAACATCTCTCGAAGAGTTTTTTTTAATGATCATTCCTATAACAAAAGATTAAAATTAACTTGGTTGTAAATTTATATTTTGATTTAGAATTGTGTAGATGAAGAAAAAAAAAATAAACAAAATCTACCAAATTAAATAAATAAATACTAAAGTGTTCAAATCTCACACCAACCAATATATTATTTCCAAGAAACACTTTTTTTGATTGTATTCAAAAACCTTTAAACTCTTATATGTACAAAAGCAAATACAAAATAAATTTTATAATTTATCTCGTACCTGTTCAACTGTGATTTTATGCACAAATTGTACCTTTTGATAGTTGATGACAGTCAATGCATGTTATTATTTTTCAAAATTGTCTTATTTTATCTCATCGTCTGTCATCTTGGTCTTTTATTTCTTTTTGCCATAAACATCTTTGTTCTTGCTTTTTACATTTATCCATATCCATATAATTTGTATGATTTTTGCTTATATTTTTTTTTTTTTTGGTTCGTCGTTTGCATTAATGTTATAGATGCGATGTATGTTTGTTTTTGATTTGTAATTTTTCAAAATTATTGATGGTCGACTCTCTTTATCGTAAAATGCATGTAATAACTTAATTTGATAAAAAGCTCTTTGTCGAGGCGCCATATATGGCGGTAATATTACCCATTATTGACGGTTAAGAAATCATATCGAGTACCTAATTGTACCTAACTATATAGTTTAGTTTTGTTAAATAATATTTTTTTTTTAAAACCAATAGTACCTACCATGACAAATATACATAGTGAATTTGAATTGTTAAAAATGTTTTATTTAGCCCAAATTAAAAGCTAGATAATTTTGCCTTTACATGTTTTTACATTTTACAAGGTCGAGACCAAAAAAAAAATAATTATAAGTGGATATAATAAGGCTTAACGATACACGTAAAACTCTATTGTACGTAATCTATGAAAATGGTAAGATCTTGAACTAACCCATTAGAAATGCCAAAACATCTATGCGATAATTTTTTTTTTAAAATGTAGTGTGCGTGTCGGGAACTAAAATTTGTTTTATAACTTTTAATAAAAAATTCACGTTGCGGTAATAATTTAATTAACTTATTAATATATTAAATATTAAAATATCATTTTGTTGTTATGTGTAGTGTTCCAATAGGATATTTTATCAAAGCCGGCCAGTAAATTCAACAATGATAAAATGTCGATGAATTGTGCGCAGTTAAGGATTTTGTTAAACATGCAGACATATTTAAATGTAAGTTTATTTTTGGATTATTTTAAAATTAATTGCTAATCCTCAAACATTTGGCGTTATTACTTTTGTAAGAGGATGACCAAAACCAACATTTAAGAATATTGTACAATTATAATTCAGTATTCCCTTTTAGAATCAACTTTTTAAGTACCCGATTTTCGTTATGACAATGTTAAAGAAATGTGCAAAAAATTGCGCACGAATAATATTAAATATTATCAAATATTTTTTATAAAATTTATTGACTTACCTACTACTAAACGAAACGATAATTAAAAAACTATAGATTGACCACATAATACGTAATATTATTAAAAATTTGGAAGCGCTTTTCGAATTTTTTGATCCATAATTTCTTTGAAAAATATTGATTTAAAGAAAATATAAATAGTTCGCTGCTTTTTTATGTTATCTGCGTAAGGTGATAGTAAGCACATTTTTAAAATTCCAAAAGATGTGAGAATGTAAAATATTTAATAAAACCCAATTGATACTCAAAATATTTACACAATAACGTACCTATATGTGTAATTAATAAACTGGTTAGAAATTAATAATAATAAATATGTATAATATTAATATGTATACATGTATTGATAATAAATTTGCAATTAAAATAAAATATTTAAAGCAATTAATCTGTATTATATATCAGCTCCATTACTTAGTTAAATCGGATCGAGTTATAAATTTCAGAAACGATGTTTCAAGGTATTCATTATACCAATATCAAGGTAGTTAAAAAGGTGCATTTTCAAAAACGCGCTTACGTCAGATGTTCATGATAATGATTAAGATTTATCTTTAAATATTTTTCATACATTTTAAATACATATATCTAGATATGTACAACGAAAAACGTACCTATCAAGATTAACCTACTCCGAAAAATCAAGTTTGACATCTGAAGCAGACTGTCTGCATATATATATTTATTTTTTGCAGTTAATTATTTGTCCTATAGAGTAGAAAATGCTAAAAATATAACTATGATTTTCTTCTCCTTATTTTTTCTATGTTAAGTGAGGAAATCCTTCTGGGAACTCCTGGCTGTGTCTTTGTTGATTAAACTTTTATTTAATATTAGCATTTAAATTCTTTATAAAAAGATAGTTTCTAAAACATTTACGTACGTCATTCGTTTTTTTATAGGTTTTTGCAAGTATATTGTGAAAAATCGAATTGCATATTTTAAAGAAAAAACTGGCATTATCAACAATAATTAGATTTTATTTTCTAATTTGGCCATTTTCAACATATACAGGTACATTTATTATGTATTTAACTTATATACTTACATATTATGCAACAACTAGTTGATAAAAAAAATTTTGATAAATTCATAAATTATATTCAAGATTATAAAATATATTCAAGTAGTAGGTACATATATTCATGTACTGTACATAGAAATACATATATTCAAAAGGTGATAGTAATTACAGTGACCAGAATTATTACGCTTAATGCGCGGTTCAGTACTTAATGGCAATAAATATACCTACATACTAGAAAATGACTAAACCCATAATTACACCGTGTAACATTTCAATGGGAACATACATTACCTTTAAGCACCAACAACAAGACTCTCTGTAATCTATAATGCATACTGTACATTATACAGTTGATCAGTGTATGGTACCCAGTAAAGAAAAAAAAAAAGAAAAAATAGGAATGGTGTGGGTGAACATTACATTTTACTGGTAGTCCTTGAAATAGAACTGCTTCCAACAATTTAAAAAAAATAAAAAATTATAATAAAAAAAATAGAGTAATTTTCAGTTATATTACAAGTAGTCTCAGTTAACAAACGGTATAAATAGCAATCGATAAGTCTCTTTCGTATAGTATTATTTATTTTAATAGTTCTGATTATAAAGTACCTATCTACTAACTCAGCGGCACGTAAAAATCATGTCGATCATTATAAAATATAAATTTCATATGCAATTGAATAAAATTGTACAAAGATTTATGGGAAATGAAAAGCGAAATTAATTGACGCATTCGTAATGCACACGTTCGCATAGCGATCTGGTTTTTTCTCAATTAAATGGGCTGATAGAGATTTAAGCTTATAGCTTGATCATTACAAACAATATAAATTGACACGTAACACGATGAAAGTTATAAAATTTTATAATAATTTTTTTTTTTAATATTATTATTTTGACGTGAAAATATTATAAATGTTGGTGACACATCAGTCATCATATAATTATTCGTAATAGAAATGAAGTTGTAATGAAAGAAAAAGAAATGGACGTATAAAGAATCACATATATGTAGATTATAAATTTTTGGCTGGCATTTTGTATATTTCCAAAGTTTCAATTAAAATAGTCCAGTTTCAGATCCATAAGTTAGGATCCCTTCTGAGCAACTAACAAATAGTTTAAATATAACGAACCGCAATGGTAATAAATAATATTAACTCAGTCTCAGTACAGACATAACCTACGGTGAATGTGTGTTAAAATATTTATGAATGAAATTGGTTGCTTCACGATTTATTCAGCATTTTTTTTTCTTCTAATAATTTATATCTTTACTTGGTATCAAATTCTCGTATATATACTGTACCTGTACATGAATTAAAGACATATTGATGAGTAATACAATACCAATACTAAAAAAAATGTATTTTTTTTTATACGCATAATTATAATATTTATACATACATACAAACATATTTAAGATGATTATTAATGTTTTGTTGCTATTTGGTTTTTTTTAAACTCTGTTGAATAAATCTTAATTAATGATCGCTTCTAAAGTGATGTATATTAAATTCAGGAGATACGACGGCAAAATTTTAATATTTAAAAAATTAATTTAAAGTGACTAAATATATATGTGCTGTGAATTAATTTAATTTATGTTTGGATTGTGTGGTGTGGGCGTATAACAATTTTTTACCTTTTGTTAATATGAACGGAAAAAAATTTAATTTCATTAATTATATGTGGAATTTTTATAGTGTAAATATGACTAATGAAAGTATGAACAGATTTAAGGTTTCTATGAGTTTGAAGTACCTATAAATTAAAGATACAAAAAAAAAGTCATACCAAAACAAATAATTATGTATGTACAGTACATAGGTACATAATAGCTAGCGCTGACTGGATATAAAATTTCGGTCGGATTAATATTTCGGAGAAAATAAAAAAATCGTTGTCTTTAAGGAAGAACGGTTAGTGGTCTAATAATAATTAATGCTTCCGGGAAATATCAAGAACTATATAAAAAGTAATGAAGTTCATGTCAATTTGTAGTAATACTTACCGAAATAAGTACCAAAAACTTCAAAAAATGTCTCTATCCATATAATTTATTGAAATTCTTGATTTATGTACAATTCCGAAAATATAGTAATTAAGTGAACCATACTGCTTCCCCTTTCCCTACACCCCTACTTATCTAACAGTGTTCGTTAGACTTTAAAAAAGAATATAATGTACATATGTGTTAAAAAAGAATATATGTATAAAAGTGGTTAATAAAAAGTAAATCGAATCCTTTTCTTCATCTTAATTGAGACCATCAAATTGTCGCATAGCTTATGAGCTGGGCGACAAAAAAAATTTTAATGTGCCAAAAAACTAAAGAAAGAAAAAAAAAAAAAGAAAACACAATTTATTAGTCATATAACTTTATTTTATCTACTCTCAATATACATTTTTTGCTGTAAATTTATAGTTAAGTACGATTTAAGTTGACTTAAAAAAACAAACAAAATAAATTACATTAAAAGCACTTATGAGAAAATAATACTTTTTTTGTGTGATATAAAAATTTATATAATTTAAAAATTACAGCTTAATGGCAACTAAGAACACGTTTTGCTGTTTTATATATGTATGTACAAAAAACGGATTGCAAAAATAATAAAAAAAAAAAACCATAAACAAATAAATAAAAAAAAAAAAAAAACGATTGCTGGATATATCCACACAATATTATTTACATAAATAAACAAAAATTTTCTTATTCAATATAACGGCAAACAATTCATAAAAATTACAATAAAACAAAATTTTAAGAATTCCACAAAAAAAATAAAAAAAATAAAGAATAAATTTCTTTTTAGTTTACATTTTTATTGTTTTAAAAAATTATTAAAAAGTTTTTATAGGTACCTACACGTACAATTATTTAATGTGAATTTTGCCTGTGAATGCGTGTGTCTTCTAAAGTGTATAATAACGTTTTTTTGTTTTTTTTTTGTTTTTTGTTTTTTGTTTATATTTAATTTCTAACAAAGATTGAGACATAATTAGTTTAATGGTAACATTATTTAATTTTGAAATAATACCTATACTTATGATATTTTTAAATTGTCCGCTCTCTTTAAACAGCAGCTATTTTGATCATAATTTTTTAATATTTTCAACTATACTTTTTTGTATATTATTAATATGGTAGGTATAGTTTATAAAGGTGATGAATCTTATTGATGTACTGACATTATTTATTATGGGCTATAACAGACAACAAATTTTTTGTATAAGAATAGAAATTATAAAGTATGATTTTACGAATCAGCAACAATTTTTTTGCTGATTTTCAACAAGAGTGCATTGATTGTTTGAATTAAAAAAATCTAACAAACATAATTATGTTGGTATATATCATATCTATACGTTACGCACTACCACACAGTTAACTATACCGGCCATTGGATTGGGTAACCCACACAAAATATATTTGTATGAAAATTGAAAAATTATAGAATTACTTACAATTTTTAAGGCTTTAAAAAAATTTCCCAAATACGAAAATTGTTGTCTGTTTTAATTTAGAATTTTTGTATCCTTTTTTAATTAACTAAACGATTAAGCGTTAAGACGGACTTTACCGGCCTGCTAAGATGCCATAGCAATATGTTAAAAAACATTTGTGATAGCCTGTGATAAAAATAGTGGTAGTGATTAACGATATAGTTGGTATCGAAGTTGACTGTCTGTTTTCCCTTATAGTTTAGAATGAAGCTCCAGTATATTCACAAAAGAAACATTAAAAACAAAAAAATTCCTTGCAAACACAACATTTATGTGTTAGGAGTGATTCATAAGTAAAATAAGCATTGAAAGTAAACCAAAGTTTTTTTTTTAATTTAATAATGAATCTACCAAACAAACGAACTATTCAGCCAAATCCCAAGAGGTGATCGTCAGAGATTTTTTTCGTTCCTAAAGTAGCCACATTCGCGGGCTATAAATTAACTATACTGGAGTTTTATTCCGTTGACAAAATTTTCTTTTGGGTAAAAAACAAATCAAATATTAACCTACATAGTGAGGTATCTTAAGCTAATATAAATAAATATTTACAGAGAGAACTTTGTGTCACATTTAGATATTTTTTGTTTGTTTATTTGTTTTTTTTTTATAGAATTTTCTTTCAAAAAGATATTTCCTACTTCCTAAAAATGGCTTTAGAGCTATATTTAAATTAAAAAAAAAGATTACTTATTTTTGGGCAAATGACGTTTCATATGCAGTGCCAAATGATCACTTCGAGCAAAACTTCGTTCACAAACGATACATTTAAATGGTTTAGCGCCAGTGTGCTTTCGATAGTGTCGAGTCAATTCATCGGATCTAGCAAATCGCCATTCACAATCAGGCCATTGACATGTGTATGGTTTCTCGCCTGTAAAAAAAACATAAATAAAACAATTAATTATTTACTCTATTACGTATTATGTATGTAATACAATTTATTTGCAAATATTGTTGTTGTGTACACAGATATTTCTATTGGCAGAAATTTATCACCTTCTTGGCCTCAAATAAATCTTTTACAATGCGTCACTTTGCGACTATGTCGTTCCACTTTTTTTCAGCCATTTAAATAACAAAACTGTATTTTACTTATTTTTAAAAGGTAATTGTACTTTTTTTTTCCTACTATTAATTTATGTAGTGACCACAAAATTGCATTTCTTGAATTTTCAAACGATTTGTGCATTTCTATATGATATAAAGAAAAAAAAAAAAATAAGTGGTGAAGCACACCGTGAACTTTTTAAGTGAAAATGTATATGCTCGCACGAGTACATTAATGTCATGCAGATTACATTCATGTCATAGACGAAGTACATACAAAAAAAAAACCTAGAGGGAATGAGGTTAAGTTAAAGGTATTTAAATAAGATTTTATTCGTAATTGTTGTATGGTCATTAAACTAGACATAGTGTTTAAGATATTTTATGATATAGGTATGTATGTTTAAGATTTTATCTTTTGCAATGACCTTCAGCGAACAGCGATCACCAACCAGAAACTCCATTAACGCGGAAATTATTAAAGGCGAATTGATACGCGTTAACTATGTAACATACCTTACCTATTCAAATATGACTATATAAAAAAAAATTGATTGAATTCATTGTACCGTACATACATATAAGATACATGTTACATACTATATAATGAATGTCTGTATGTACTAAATACTTTTAGCTTGTGAATAATTTTTTTTATTGCCACTTTTTATCTGTACGTACATATAGAAAAAGAAAGAATTTGTTTAATTGCATAATAATCATTCCAGCGGATAATCCATTCAATTAGAGATTAACAGCATTAAGTTAGTACCTATACCTTTTTTTCTATTTATTTATGTACCTATATGTAGTTGATTTTTATTATTGATTTATATAGATAGTGTTAGTATATAGTAGCGATTGAATTTGGAATATCAAGAGGGTTGAATTTAAAATACTATTGTCATAGTGGAAACTAGTTAGTTGTCTGCGATAACTGCACAAAAATGTTCACTGAACCTGTGACGAAGAATGGATTTAATTTTTGTCTATTTAAAGTAACTGTGAAATTCTTACTGTCATCTCCATACATTCCATAGTTATTGAAATATTTTAATAGTAATAATTTTATTTCTAAAAAAAATCACCAATACTATGCATATCCAACTCAAAACTGTGTATTCTGTAGGCCAATTTCCGCATCAATCACTAAATTAAACCAGGCATATTTCAATTACGCGTCCAATAATCTTAGGACTAAAATATCGATACGTTATGATTTTAACAAAAGGGTTAAATTTAATTCAAAAGCATGAAATTTCTTCAAATTTTTAATGTTAACGATCTTTAATCATATTTATTTATAATAGGAGATCATCAGGGCACGATTCATTTTTATAGAAGATACAATTAGATAATCAATAATAAAATTATTTTAAATGATTGATTTTACTAGCTTTAAAATACATATAATTATAATGTGGGTTTTTAGTATAAAAGATTTTGATTTGGCTGCCACCTATGTTGGCATTCTCTCTATATGTAGATGTCAAAATGTTTAAAAAAAATTGTATCAATTTAATAGAATTTTTTTAAATTCATAAATGCCATAAAAAATTTAACGATATTTTCAAGTTTTTTTTATATAAGTATTAAAAAAAAAATTTCTTATCTTTTATTTGAAAGGATATTATTCAGATATTTGTATGTTTTCTTGATTTACAATAGTGATTTTGAATTAATTTTTTTTTTCTTTTCACATAGAACTTAAGAAATGTCTTCTTTTTCTATTCAACAATAAACTATAGATTAACGACATAAATTGATTTCAAAACAAACAAATAAATTATAGGTAGATGGAAGAAAAAGAAGAAGAAATATTCTGCTCGCACTGTAGAGCTATAATATTTCATCGAACTCCATACTGATGTACATATATAATATAATAAGATTCAATATATAGTTTGTCAAAGACTTTTCCAATAAAATTTGTAATAATCGTTTATTTCTATATATGTAAATCAATTTGAATATTTGTCTCGCACTTTAAGTTCATATCGTTTACATATATATATGTATGAGTATAAATTGTTCTTTGACATGTACATATATTATATGGACTGGATATAGAGTGGACCTATGTGGTGACCGGTGATACATAACAACCAACTCGATCGATCTATCTCTTTGGAAAAATATTGTATTATGTTGTGCAGACAAAATTGCCAAAGAAATATAGAATTAAGCGCCAAATTGTGAAAGGTATAAAATGCGCTGGAGTCGATTTATAAATTGGCTATAATACACATCGAGACCAAATCGAGGATATCCACATTCCATGGTAAAAGATCAAAGTAATATGAGTTTTCATTATGTGAAAATAATAAATTTTGTTCGAACACAAAATAATTAACTGTAACTTGTTATATTGCAAATAAAGTGTAGTATATGTAAAGTTTGTAGTGGTCAGTCAGAGTTGGAAAACATTTTTCTGTATTGTAAAAAGAAGAAATAAAGAAAAAAATAGATCTGAACTCTGTCTGACCTTAATTTTGGACTGCATTACTATCAGATGACAGATTTTGTCTAAGGCGAGATTCGAGATTATGAATTTCTTTATCACATTCAGGAACTTAAGGCTTAATCCACGATTTTACAGCTAAAATATAGTTTGGAAAAAATTGGAAAGGTACAATCCTAACTTTACAATCATTAGAACCATTCTAAGACTAGCCGGTTTCGGCAATGGCTTGTTGGCGTCTAAAAGATCCCCGCAAGAATATGTACTTTAGTACTTCTGATACCAGACAGATATGAAAGTCAAATACGATAAATTGAATGTGTGTTTATGCAATTACCGAGTTTGACCGAACTGTATTGAACAATTCATATGTCTAGCATGAAAGTATGAAAACTAACCAAATAGTCATAATTATTTAACAAATTTACCTTAAGGGATTTTATGAAAACAGTCCAACACGGATAATTATTTGGTATACTTACGTATAATTTAACTAATTTTGGCACAGTTTATATAGTAACTGGAAATATTCCCCAATACATACACGCGCATATCGCATACAAATTGTTTTCTTTCACTTGTATGACTACCAATAATTTGTTTAAGTTATATAAAATTATAATATTAAAATAAAAAATTCATAAAAAAAGACATGAATTAAATGAATTAGATGAATTAAAAAATACTTGTTATTGATATACCATGATCATTAAACGTATCATATCCATGCATGGATAGTACGAGTATGTATTCGAACGTATAAAATACGATTATGCACTTACTATGCCGCCGATCATTTATTTATATGAAGCATTTATATTATACAACAAGCACGATGTTTACATTTAGTTTGACGAGAAAATTATGTTATCAACAATAAAATTATTCATTTCGATTGGTTTTTACCATTTAAGTGTTGTGTATGAAACGTGTAATTTACGATATAAAATATTACCGAAGTAAATTCATGTAATCAATCACTATGTAGCATTTATTAGATGATGTCTTTATGGTCATTTAATTTGACATTTTAACATAATTTTATGGAATATGTTTACTGTTCTTGTAATTGAATATGACATTGAAGAATATACATGAATTAGAATTCTAAAGTGTCATTACCCGTGCCACTATATAGCAATTATTTATTTTTAACACTGCGTTGGCATTGTTTAAAATCTACTTATAGGGATGAACGGGATAATGCCGTCCCTTTAAGGAGAAATTTATTTGTATCGTACCGTTTTACTTATCATTGATTTTAAGTGCGTTTTATGTGAAATGTTATAATGTATAAAACCCGTATTGATGACTCGGCATTTGGGTTATTTGTTGAGGCCGGTGTTTGATTTTCAGGCTTCGGATTCCAGGCTTTTTTTCTTGAGTAAAGACAGAACGATGCTTAGGAGAGCATTCAATAAAGCAATGTAGATGATTCGGCAGTTCAATGAGTTAAAAATCTCAATGTCTAATTAGGTATTGTTTTCAGTTGGTCATTTATACTTAAAACTAAGTGTTTAATCTAAGATACTATACATTCCAAATAATTTATAAATTATTAGCTTCTTAAGCAGCTTTTTTAAACGAGAAATTAGAGTAATTTGAATACAAAACCAACAAACAATCATTTGCTGTATAAAATCATCCGAATACTTAAACAAATTTTTTAGCAATGTCTGTTTTTTACCTGATCAATTATCAATGGTCATATAGTAATTGTTAAAAAACCAGATTTATTATCCGATGGAAAAAAAATCTTGCCAAATCAAAACAGTGCTTAGCTTTTTAAAATATGAATCTGTCGTCGATACATTAAATCACGCGATCAACAAAATAATTACAAAAAAAAAAAAAAACTTTTAGCGGCGCTTACCATACATGATGCGATCGCTGTTGAACAATCATCCAATCAATGGAAAATCATCCATCATACATTATATCGGTTTTTTTCATTCGGAAGTTCCGTTATTGACAATATTTATAGTTGATTTCAAATTAATTCTATCAACAGATAAGTCACACCATAAATATAGCGTGTTAACATTCATTACAGTAATAAATAGAAAATTATAATTTAAAACAACTTATAGTAAATATCAATTATTCTTAAACGACAAGGTGCATTGGCATAAATGTATGATCAAGAAAATAATCTAATTATTATATCACCATAATCATTATGTACTTATAAGCAAATTTAATTGATGAAATATTCAATTAATGCTTACAAAGGTGTGTGGATAATTAAACCTTTTATAAAATACTAAATAGAGCAATTAAAAAATATCCTCTATAAAAATTACAATTTACCGAGCACCGTTGACACATTTTAAAAATGTTGACATAACTTGGTGCGTGTATCCTTTCGAATGGCTAGCCTACGATCTCATTTTTCTCAACAATTTGACGCACGTGTTATGTTTAAGCCATTCTAACAATTTTACAATCATTTCTTTTTTTTTACCATAGCTAAGAACCAGTTTAACGGGTCAGCACGCGTCAACTTTTTTTTTGTATGAATAATAAACGATCATTCAAGAAGGAAAAAATCACAACAAACACATACACATAAGTCTTATATAATATATGGATACAAAATGTAGAAACAAGAAGAAACATAAAACAACAACAAAATATATATAAAAAAAAAAAATACATAATAAGCTTTAGTACAGAGCTGACACGTTGAAGAAACATAGCACCCAGTGTGTCTTCTTCAATGAAATTTAAGAATACGAAACGAATGAATGAATGAACGTACGTATATGTATATAAGCTATGAATGAATTTGAATCAAGCAACAAAAAGTCGGGACTTTGTCTATGGGGTTACATTTAATGCGCGTACATATATTACATATGGATATACCCATAATAAGAATATCTAGATAGAATGAAACAAAGATGCGCGCGCACACACAGTAAAACATTCTGCTTTTTAGCGTTAACCTTTTTTGTTTTTAATATTTGCACGAGTATTTTAATTGTAATTCTAATTGAATCAAATTGAGCGTCAGCAACAACAGGCAGCTATTATTGCATTTTTAACAATTAGTTGATGATTGAGTATTTTATTATAACCTATTTTAATAAGTCATGAAGCATGGCTTGCCGTACAATAGCGCGCTGTATTCGATGTACTTGAACTCAATTTGTTTTTCCGTAACTTATATATAGGTATGGTACTATCTTACTTGATATTATTATTAATAATAATGGTAATTGCTATACAATTATGGTTGGTGGACTATTAAAAATTATAAATATATGTAGATATTTGTTATTATTACACGAGCGTATAGAAACGTTATGTAGTGAGTGTTGAATAATATTTTAATACCTATAGTATTTATAGCAACAAATGAAAGTAGAATATATTGTTATTTTTTTAAGGACAAAATCCGCTTTCTTATAATTATTGTTTGTGTGTACCTACAGATTGAAGGTTAAATTCTAAAACAGAGATTGATCTCATTCATAGTTTTTACATATAGAATTAGTATTGATAGATGTTATATAGGAATGCAGTATCATTTTAAAAAAATCCTAGAACCTGAACCTATAACTTTACTTATTTAAGTCCCCTTTAATTCTCTAAATCGAATAATACGTTCAATAGTTGATTATACACATATATGGTTGTATATCAATCGAGACTTCAATGATAGTTTCCGGGCAAAAAAAAAGAAGTAGAGCTTCAAGGCCTGTCTGACCAATTAGTCGACAGAGATGATTCCACTTGTTATCCTCGATTTATTTGATGCATGATTTTCCCTTTTTTGGCAGACGTTTCTTTTAATTTACTAATCGAAAAAATGTACAATCTTGCAAAATATAAAATCTTAAACCCACCACTACATATATAAGACCAAATATATATGTGTGTATATCTACTTAAGAGTTAAACCACCTTTTCGTATTGTTAGATGTAAAAAAACCAATGTATATAGTTAAATAACTATAAAAAGATGGAAACGGAAACAAAAAATTAATCGTATACTGAACGTTTATTTATTTTAACAAATTGCTTTAGAGAACCATTGGAATGACTATAGGATCGCGACAGTGTGGGAAATGTCAAACTCAAGTGTCCACTTGTTAAAAACCGGTGATGTATTTCAGCAGCCACTTAAACATTTACATCGTTTCATTATTATTTTAATTCTTCCAAGTAGGTATAGAGGATATACAATATCTCGCAAAAGATACATACATATGCCGTACACTAAAATAATAATAATAATAATAAAAATAAACACTAATAGTATAATAATAATGCCAATGTCATTCTGTTATTTTGTTAAACATAATTGTGAATTTAAATAGAAAATTTTCTTTAATTAAATTTCCCCGCCATACAATTAGTAACGGCTGACTGTTGCGAAAATCATACAAAACAAAAGACTTGTTTAAGGCGACGAACTGTTTGGCATATACAACAATTATACATTTATGTACATATAACACTAAAACTAAACACTTTTTTTTTCTCTCTATGGTGTGTGTTCACATGAAATTTGGTTTGAGGGCGTTTAGGTAGGTGATGCAATTTTGTTTTGCTATAAAAGATGATTTAGTATGCTATAATAGATGACTCCTTAGCGTTTAAGATATTTTTACAGCTATTCACAACTTCATAAATAACAAAATTACAAATCACCTATCGGTGCGGTATATTTGTTCGTAACATAAGATTATTCTTTTAAAGAATATGTATTCCAGTGACAGTACAGCATAAAAAGAGGGGGCCGATTCCTTAAATTCAATAAATATTTATTTTTTATGGTTAATTTTTTGGTACAAAATCCATCGAAACCCAGGATTATAAATAATATCTACCGATAATAAAATATGTTTTTTTTTGTTTGTGCAAATATCGATGATCTGATGGACATTGAAAAAGTGACTACCTCACGGCTACAAATCATATATTGGTAGGTATACTAATAATTAGCACACAAATCATATTTAAGCAGCTTCTAAATTGTATATTCCCTCTGGGCATTCCAATCGTTGACCTAACAGACGATAATGTAAGATTGTACGATATACGAATAATGACCCAATTTTTGATGACGATAATATCAAAACAGATGGCAAAACGCCAAAACCAGTTGTTAGAAAAATAGGTATTCAGTTTGTGGTTTTTTTTTTTTTGCCCTAGAGCAAAAAGATCACACAAATTTAAGTATAGTTTAGTTTAAACAATTTTGTCTGTTCATTATATGCGATGTGGTAGAAATATGTATGATGTTTAATAAGCGATGATGGCTCAGTAGTAAAACATTTGGCAATCATAGCTGCAGGCGGGCCTGATGGGTTCAAATCCGGTGAAGATTTTTTATTTATGGCTTTTTTTCCAATATTCACCATACGTTCTAATAAGATGCATTATGTGTATATAGTTACTGCTTACACTATAAGATCCCAGTTTCTTCCGCCAATTTTTATATCTACGCCACTGATTAACTGATACGATTGTAGATTTATTATATCCATTACCGATGTATTGTATATAGAGTTGAATTCACCACTCCCACTAATGTTTGTTAAATTTGAAAAACTTCTTCATCGGGTACATCGATCATAACATATAAATTTTATAGAGAGAAGTGGTGGCAAACTTAGATCCGTCAAATATATAAAAAAATCCCTTACACCTATTATAATTAGGTTTCGTTTTACCCCTTACCATTAAATAGTGTACGCCAATGGTATGCAATTTTATGACTATGCAAAATCAAAAAGATAATATTTGAAATATATATAATTTACGAGTAAGCAAATATTCTGTTACAAATTTCTTGTAGACTGTTTACCTACATACATATGTACATATAAGTATATACTACATATGTCATAACAAATAATATGTTATATATATATACATATGTACCATAATTGAAGAATGCAATTTCTTTTGTAAAATCACAAACGACCAACGAGTAGCGCTTGTTGTGTATATGATTATACAGTACCATTGAGCATTTTGTTTTTCTAAGTATTTAATGTTCTCTGTTTAGTTAACCTGAGAAGTCTTTTTTGGTTTATTATTATTATGTACACAAGTATAATTGTCCATATAAGTGAATTTTGGTCAGTACTTGACAATTTTTTATTTTTTCTTCTCTTCGGTGCGAATTTATGATTCCGGCATTAATTGCAAAATTGCAAAAAATAATGAGAGAAACGCATTTTCGGGTTGACAGCTCTTGAGAAATGTTTATTCATGATTTCGGGTCAGGTATTTTAATGAAGTTTTTTTACAGTTGGAAAAAGTTATATTTTATTTGGTTTCTGTGGCTCTGATTATATAACATAAGATTATAATTCGATTTGCTACACTTAATGAGAATTTAATTTAAATGGAAAAAATTAATCTGCGATGATATTTGTGCAGGTAATTTAATTTGTAATCAATTTAGCGTACAGGTACCTAAAGGCTGCTATGCAAAGTTTAACACAAATTGAATATTCACGATGCATATCTGGTTCCATTAATCAGTATTGATTTCGTAATATAGATGCAACTAGTACATATATGGATGTATATTATAGTAATACCATTTTTTTAAAATGTATAGTAATAATAATGCTGTTGTTATATTATTTAACGAAAAATGCAAATCAATCCCTAATGTAAATAGTCTTTATAAGCTTTGTACCATATATTTTGACATATATTATTAATTATGATAAATAATATCAATTAAATGGCCTCCTCTGCAGCAGCCGATCGTTTCGAGGTAATTTTCGATGACTTTTTCGTACATTTTGGACGGTATCTCGGCTATCAGTTGGCGGATGTTGGTTTTTAGGTGCTCCAACGTTTCGGGTTTGTCGGCGTAGACACGACTCTTAACGTAACCCCACAACCAACGACCCAACAGCGTTAGAACGATGTAGAGAGTAGAACGATGAAATTGATCATAATCTTCCCGAAAATTTCTATAAACAGTTCATACAGAATTATTGAAAATTGTCTGATTTAGAGTGCTGCCCCAACATGGGAAAGTCGAATAGGATCACCCTGTATTAGTTAGGTATTACATAGTTATGTAAATAGAATAACACACAAATATATTTTATAGAATACATATAGACAATAAGGAAGCAACAATTATATTCTGGATTGAAAACTTTCTATCAATTTCAATATAAAAACAAATATATATTGAAACAAATTGGACGTGAAAACGTAAAATATTTTGTTCAATTTAAATTTCTTAAAAACAATAATCTTAAAGGAATATCGAATTTACTGATAAATGTTTCTGATAAAATCCTTCTAGACCTAACATTAAGATGAAGCAAAAAAAAAAATATATCATTATCATAAAGAATGAATCATGATGACCTAACCTTCGTGCAGAACACCAACCTTTTACAAAATTGTGTTCTGAGCATTTTTTTACGTTTATGGAAACTATAAAAATAATAATTACGTTATAAATATAAAAACGCATAAAAGTGTATTATTTTGGGCAAAAAAAAAAATGTATATAAAAAACGCATAAACTCGCTTATGACACCTGAATTTCGAAAAGTATAACGTTAAAAAATGCTATCGACATACCGACATTTTTATACGAGAATAAAACCAGAATTATTCAGAATGAAATAAAATGTCACTAAAATTTTCTAACAGTTGACAAATTGAAAAAATATAACTTTGAATGTGCAATTTCCATTAAAATTTCTCGACTGTCTCATAAAATCAACGAACGAATGGCAATGTACGAGAGTATGTTCAAACTTTTATCATCTCCGTTTTAATGAATAAAATACTTCACATTAGTAATTTTGTCTTTTATTTGCCATTCTGGCATGTCGCTTGATATCAGTACACCATAAGAATTGTGCACGAGACACAAACTATAAAGCTTTATTTAAGCATTGTCAGTCCTCCAAGTACCTTAAGTCGTCGTCCATACCATCCATGTGTATAGACCTTATATGAGACTTTTTTTTCACCGGATACAGAACACCCACACAAAAGTTAACGTTTCAACGTGACATAACATTAAAAGTGCGTGGTAAATGTTGAAGGCATTGATGGTGTGTTTTCTCTAGGTAATTATGTATCTGATTTGATTCGATTAAACATTAAAATAAATACATTTTTAAATTGTCCTTATTATTATTTAATTTTGTAGTTTTAATGGCAATAAAAACCAATGACATTCGCAATGCTTTAAAATACTTCAAGTGGCGAGCATGTTTTTTTTAAAAAAAAGTCTATAAAAATCTATCGTTAGGGCTTCCAGTTTTTTGTCTTAAAACTATCAAAATAGCCAAATATATTTCTACAATGCAGGGCTCAATGAAAAAATGAAAAATTTGTCATAACGTTTTTCTGCAAAATAACTGATTTTTCCTGCCATTATTAGGTGTAGAGTACGACCAGTTTGTTTTCAAAACCAAATCGATTATCTTGCAAACTCTGTATGTATTTTGAGGAAACACATTAATTTTAATTTAGAGATCGTGTGCTGAATTTATGAACGTTATGATTTGTCCCGTTTAAACCTCCTTTCTAAAGCTACATAGTATATTGAAGGAGTAATAATTTATGTAATTAAAACAGAAATAAAAAAAAAATGTTATTAATCTTATTTGTGCCTGTATCAAATGCATTATTTTTATTATCAATTGATTTGTAACCTCTATATATGTATGTATGCATATGGGTACTTAAGAACTTAACCAATTATATATGTATGTACCTAACTATGATCTCTAGCTCATTGAGTTTAGTTGTTACTATAAAACGTATATAATTATATTTGTATTAAATTATCTCTATAGAACTGATATTATTATTGACAAGAAGTACTCATAGGTAGCTTGTTTTTACAACAAGTCCACAAATGATATTTATTGCCGGAAATGTGAGTCAATTAAGAATACATAAACTATCATACCTCATTTAATTAAATATTTAATAATTATTAAGAAATTTATTTATATACGCGTCGTATAGCTATATCCATAACACATAACCATGACCAATAATAAACGGCTATAAATTACGTACAAAGAGTCCCATTCAAAAAGCGCTTCTGATGCTCAAAACATGCGCGTTTATGCATTATAAAAACTTCAAATCCCGATTCACATTATACACATAATTTTATTATTAAAATTTTTTTTTTTTTTTTTTAATAAAACACTTCAAAATAGCTCGTTTATTTATTAAATCCCCTAATTTACAGTGACATTTGGTGCCACCTATGGTTTTTTAGTGCGGTTGAATCTCGCATAGCATTCTAGACATTTGGGGGGATAATCGATACTTTGAGAAGAAGAATATTTGTAGGTATAACAATATTGTGAAATGTTATTATTTTTTTTCTTTAAAATGTTATATATGTATTCTTGTGGTTGTGTGGTAACCTCTCCAAACTATGACTAAATCAATTTTTATATTCCTTCTGGTTTTTGTTGTGGTATTTTTTTCTAGCTTTTTTCACACCACACTTGGCGGATGGTTGAAAATATGGCCATACACACGCACAGTTACATTGCGCATATCGAAGCTCTTATAGAGAAAAATTTAAATTTCAATAAAAAAGGAAAGAAAAAAAAAAAGAAAAAACATAAGAACGATAAAAATTGTTTTTAAAAGCACATTCATAAATTTATTATTTACATGATATCGACATACACCGCATATTATGAATTTAGTGAATAAAATTTGAATTTCTGTTTACAATAGAACTGGTTTTTCTTGTCATACTAGATACGATATTTGGATTCTATTTATTTATTTATTTTTTTGGAAATATTTATTTAAAATTAAAATATATAATAAGAAGAGTTAACACGAACAAAAAAAAAAAAAAAAGTTTTATAAATATATCTTTTCTCTTGGAGTTGCTTTTTTTATGAATGGTTTTTATAGCGGAATGTGCTAATGCATTGGTTATGTTGATAGTGAATGAAGATGACAAAATTTACACATTATTGTAAATCAACGATAATTTGTATGATGTATGAAGATATTGGTTTTCTGTATTTTGTATTTTATTGGTTGTCGAAGTGTGTTTTTTTTTCTCTTCATATATTCTTTTTCATAATTTAAATGCGTGAAATATTTGTTACATTGATTAATGACAATGTTGATTTTGAGGCTATACAGCACCAAGCAATTTATATTCAGGTGACATAAAATGTTTTTTTTTTTGAAAATTTTAAGGTTATATGGAGATATTCTTTATACGAAACATAATTACTTTGTGAATATCTAGTTACATAGTTGTGGTTAAGGATTAAGTGTTTATAACACGTGTTCATATCGAGCCAATTTTTAACATATTTAAAATATTTACTAGATAACTAGGTTTAATTGACTTTAAATCAAAGTACCTACATATTTGCATTCGTTTTTAGTAAGCGAAATAAAACACTTCATATCGTAACTGTATGACTGTAGGTTTCGGCTCTGTGTTTTGTTTACTCAAAGTTTAACTTGAAAAAAGTCCTTGCGTAAGGCGAAAGAGAAATGAAAGTTAAATTATTATAAATAAGCAAGTATTCAGCACAATATTTCTTAAAGAATTCATATCTCCTAAATTTCGGGACCAATTTTTTTTTAGAGCTGTTTTTTCTAGTAAGCTGTTTACAATATCTATCAGAAAAATATATTTTGAAGTTTTCAAAATTAAATTAAATTTTTTTATCAGAATGGAAAAGCTTTTTTTAGGTGTTTCATAGTAAACGTGTAGAAATACATGTGTAATTCTATAAAAATCACTTAAAATGTTTACAATTTAATTGAAAACGCTTATTTTAAGATCAAATTTATGGAATTTGCATTTTCACTTAAAAAATTCATCTATCTTATACTACCATAGTTAAAAATTTGATTGAATTGAAAAAATATTATATTTTTTATGGCACAGCAGACCTTGTTTCCGAATACTAATCTTATACTATCTATGTAAAGGAAGATTTACTTCATAAAATACTTTGCTGAATAAATTTGTTTTCATCATCAATATTTTGTAATAAAATTAAATCAATTCAAATCAATCGTATAACAATACTGTTTATAATAGCTTTTCCTTATAGAGCAATACACATAATAATTATAAAAAAAAATAAACAAATACCCACCGGCACGAGATTTCTCTGCGCAATCAAACAAACACAATATTTTTGCGTGTTGGAATTATGCATGAGTCTTGTCAAAAATAAATTCAGGTGAAAAAGTAGTAGTCCCACAAAAGCAAGTATTATTATAAATATATAGACGACTTTCGAATTTAATAAAAAAAAAATAAAATAAAAACGTTTTTGACATAGCATGATTTAATTTTTTTTTTTTCTTCATGATTTAAGTCTTGCCCGGATGATTGATGGTCTGCCGCATTTTTATGGCACAAAAACAAAATCTGCTCGTAATCATGATGTGTGTGTGCCTTGTTTGTCCAAACAAAACCAGTATCGTTTTCATACAATACAAAATAATTTTTCAATAATTGTGCACATAAATATATGAAATCGAAACAATTAATAATACTACATCATATAAAAAAAAACATATTTTTTTTTTTTTGTCGCTCGGAGAAATTTGTATCAATATTTTTATTACCTGTATGAATTCGTTGATGTGCCTTTAAATGTGAACTTTTCGTGTAGACCTTACTGCAACCTGAAATTGCAAAATTAATTTCAAATTAATTGAAAAGTGAAAGGTATATAATACAACGAAACGAACGCTGTTATGATCTTGTAATGTATATAATATAATAAAATTAAATAATAATGTTAAGGAAAAATATTTTATTTCAAATTGTTGTATTATTATTATTAATAATAAAATTGCAACGGTCATTGCACGAATTATATTAACTTTGTTTATTGTTGTGGCAACGAATTATTATATGAATATCAATCATCACTACCTAATGTATAGCTTACTTGATAATTTATAATATTGAGTTTGGTGTGAGATCTCTTGAACTTATTTAATTTGAAGAAGAATGTGATTTTGAACTGTTTTTTTTTAAATAATAGATTGATTTTCATGAAAGGTTAATTTGATTACTAATATACCAGCTAAGGGAACACAGCTTGACAGTAATGTATGAAATGTCAATAACGCCTATCCGTTGAACGACATAATACATACATACATACATACATACATACATAATATATTAAAGATGTGTTGCTTTATTGAACGCAACCGAATTTTCTCTCTACAACAATACTCATAACAGGAGTATGCACAATTTTGGTGTTTTTAGAGGAAATCAATGCAGTTCAAAAAGTGAAAATTAGAAAATCTTTGATAAAATTGGCTCAGTAGTTTTTGCATAATTTTCATTGTAGATATGTAACTATAGTTTTTTGAATTTTGAAAATATCTTATGAAATGTATATCCGGGTATGAATATAGGGTTAACTATAGGGGTGAAATTAGATATTAGTGTATATCAGATCTCAAAAAGTTTTATTAATTATTGTTAATTCAATATATGCATTGCAAGACACCACTTTCCGTTGAAAATGTTTGCGTCAACATCTTAATTGCAAGCCAATTAAATTTTAATTATTAAAAGAAAATATACATATCTATAAATTCAACTACAAACTACATACTTATATATTCTGCATAACGTTATTTACAAAACATTTTGCTCGAATTATATTCCATTAGATAACAAAATGTCAATAGATACTTGAAATCACGCTTCCGTTTGTCAATGATGTTAAACAAGTCAACTGTTATGGTTGTAGAAACCGTTTCTTTAAACATGGAGCAATGAATTCTTTCATTTTTATCGACATGAATGAATCTCTTTTATTTTATGACAAAGACCAAAAGTTAAGGTGATACAATAACAGGTACATTGAATTTATTTGTATGTATGTACCTATGTATGCATGCATTATATATGGATGGATGTTCCAAAAAAAAAAAGAAAAAAGATGAATTGCAGGTTTTATATTTAGTTGATTGTTTATGGATATGTGTATTGACATGGTTTTATTAAATTGTTATTTATTTAAGTTTTTTAATTAATTTTTATTATTTAAATTTAATTAAAGCAAATTTGTTGAAATATTTATCGAACCCCCCATCAATCGCTAAATCACAATCCATTGCATAACGTTCGGTAGTACTTTCGGATTTCATTGTTTCATCAGTTGAAAATTATTATTGTCCTGAAATATATTTTAGGATATTTGATTATCCTACATATTCCAATACCTATAAAAAAATTATCTGAATCTGAGAGATTTTTAAATCATTTTGTCCCACTTATTTGAATTTATTTAAAAATGAACTTCGATCCATTTCTATTCTATGTTGCAAATCGCCTTATAACAGTTAGAAACCTTTTTTTTATTATTAATATATTAACTTATTTATATGTACCTAGTATACATACGAGTATATATACTGTACATATGTAGGTATAGAAAGAAACAAAACAAAACTCTATAGAAATTCCGTCATAACTACATACAATATGGCAAAACAACACTGATTTAACAAGTCATTACACTGGCGATACATTTAATTATTTGTTGTGTACCTAGTACCTACTAAGTACTATTTGTAGTTGTTGTTTGTTGTTATTATTGTTGCTATAGTGAATTTTAAAACAGAAAATCATGTGTTGTATATATGGCCATTTGGTTTCATTCATATTCGGTGCACGTCTTAATGTTTATAAATTCAAAATAAAATAAAACTTTTTGTTGTTGTTGTTGTTAGATTTTATGCGCAGCGCTTAAAAATGTCTTCGACTTGCGAGATAGTAAGGTAATTGCAGTTATGTTGTTGGAAAATGTCCAATAAAAAGCTGTACGCGAATATATTTTTGTACTGTGCGTGTGTGATTATTGTACCTACTATATAAATAGTGTTTATTGTTTTGATGAGTACATTTTATTTGCGGAAAAATTAATTGCAATGTCAATGTTAATAAATTCTAAATTTTATGATCGACGCACACTTGAATAAATAACGAAACATTTTATTTTTATAGAAATTTGTTAGAAATTTCAAAATGGTGTTATAATTCCTTTTTAGAACTAAAAACTAATTTTTGTGAGGACGTTTATTCAAATCCAAACTTTATAGCTCTTAAAATGGAATTTTTATTTCTAATATTTTTGAGTGTAATTTATCCAATATGACATCACTGTCACAATATTTCAAAAATTTATTAACATAGGTAATAGAATTTTTATGGACGAACATAAAATACATTTCTTTAGGTTGCTTCAATTTTTGATGATGATTAATTTGACTAAACTAAAAGTATATAATTATTCTAAATTCTTAAGATATTGGTCATAAAACGGGATGTTTTATTTCAAATAAATATAAATGATTTAAGTTGAGATTTAGGAGTATATATTTAAATCTATTAGAAAATTGATTTTAGATTTTCACATCATTTTAATTTTGAATATTTTACAAGGACAATGAAAGGTGTGGTACACTACAATGACCTTTGGTCATTTATTAGTTTAATAATACCAAATTAATTTTGAATTAACGTAAGATGGAAAACAGTTCAACTGTTTTATTGGTTCTGGTACCAATGATGATGAAAAATTACTACTTGATTTAATATGAATAGGAATATGAATATAGACTCTATATAAACTAAAAAAATATTACTATCTGCACATACCTATTAAGAACAATTAAATCTTTACAATTTATTATGTATACATCGATCAACTTGTACTCTACCATTTATTGAATTCTAATTAATTTAATTGTTTTTTTTATATCGAACATTAATTGAGTTATCTCGTTCAAGGCTTGAATGCCAGACAAAATAAATCATGACTAATTCATACATATAAATATATGTACCTTTTTTCTATTTTTGTCATACTGCTAACGGTCAACATTGTTGTTTTAATGTTTTGTAAGCGCTAAACGTAAAACCGAAAAATCTCTAAATGAATGTCCTGGTCTGGTCTGGTCTAGTAATATTATAGTCAATACGGTATCTTATTTTGTTCATATGTAATGTACGGTCCATATTGGGCAAAGTAATTATTGTCTTATTATTACTATATCATTTCCTAATGTTGTTTAGTTATTGGATATACAGTTTTCCAATGAGTTGTACTTTATCAATAATTCCAGTCACGATTTTTTTTTCTTATTTATTGGTTGGTAATTTTAATTGTGAAATTAGTTTTATAAAATATATCAATTTGAATTAATTACCTACTCTACAACTGTATTATTATAATTATTATAGAATATAAGACTTGTATATCGAACATTTGAAGAAAACAAAATACAAAACAAGTTCTGTACTGTAGTGTGATCATGATCATATTCATACATACATAATACATTGTTCCTTTCTTTCCTTATAACAATAACAAACTTTTAGTAGGTAGGTTAACGATAAATAATGATTTCGATTGTTACTATTTTTTCAAAATCTACTTATTTTTAGGTGAGCAACACGACGCTTTTAAAATATCATAGTACAGTCTTAGTAGACTCTTTAAATTTAGGGATGCAATCAATTATTCAGGATCGGATCTATCTAATGTAAATATGTAGGTATATTCCGTGAAAGAGATTCATGAGCAATATAAGATTTAAGCCCACGCAAGCTCGATCTATTACGCGAATTAAGTTAAGCAGAACGCTATTCTTAAGTAAACAAAAATATGACCAGTAAATTAAAATATTATATTAAATAAACGATGCAAAATAAATCGACTGCTTCTTAATCCCAACCTTGACTGTTGAATAAAATAAAAATAAATTTTTAAAATTTATTACTAATTAAAATTTTTCCTGAATTCAAGATATTTTTTTAATTATAAAATTGAGTTAAGATTATGAAAAAAGATATATCACAAATGCAAAAGGAATTCCTCTTCAGCCAATAAAAGGTCAGTTTAGATCACAAAACTAATATAAATAGTCAATAAATAATTAATAGCCATGACATTAAAAAAAAAATAAAAAATAAAACCAACCATTATAAGGTAAAAAGAATGAGACTCGAGTAAAATAAGTAAATAACAATAATAAAATTATTCAAGAAAACTTACCCAAGAAATCACAATGGTGTATCCGTCGCTTTTCCAATTCCGGATTATTTCTTCGATTATACCTCACTAACATATTTTTCACAGACGATGTATTAGATAAGACCAGCGAACTATTATTATTGTTATTGTTGCTATTATTTAAATTGTTATTATTATTACTTAATGTTGTAATCGAGATATTTTGGTTTTGATGATGACTATTACTATTTGAATGTATCGATATGGTAGGGCAACTTAGTGAATTGTTGTGCGGAGGTTGTTGATGATGATATGGTGGTGGCGGCGTTCTCCGTGGTGGTCCCTATATCAACAATCGATAATATATTATTTAGATTTAATAACATATAATAATGATAATGACAACTGATTTACCTGGATTGAATTACTTGGACTGCCCGGATCTGAGCTTGGCGGTGTCAATGGTGGAACATACATTAGTCTCGATGACATTGGCGGACATAGATTCGATGAATTTTGTGACTGATATTTGGTATGGTAGCCCTAGAAATAGTACAGATATAAAACAAATGCAAATAAATTTTAGAAATGAAGTGATTAAAGAAAAACTATCACAATTCCAATCCAATGGAAGACATAGAAATCAAATGAATCACAAACCCATACTTGAAGAAACTCTGCTACTTTTTAATTCGAGATACATATAAGATATCGATAAGAAATGAGTTGAAACCATCCCAAAATATGCTCAAGAGGTTTAGGTGGGTTAACAACGAGAAACTATGGATGAATTTGGGAAAAATTGATCTTCGAAAACCTGGAAGTTCTTTCCTAAAGTCATAATAAAAAGGATGAGCTATAGATACACTTTGCGTAAAAAAAAATCGCCCTTATGTGGTAGTCCAAACCGCGAACATATTTCAAAAAAAATTTATCCCATAGGAAAATGCAGAATCGGTCCTTCTACCAAGTGCACAATAATTTCTTTGAATAAGTGTCTCAGAACAAATTAATTTCTTGTGTGAAAAAAGCTTTTGTTAAAAATATTTCTAACCTGCGAATGATTTTGCCAGTTGTTGTTATTATTATTATTATTATTATTATTATTGTAATAACTAGAATTCCCACTGTTGTTCTGCATATGATGATTATGATGATGATGATTATGATGCAGACTCATATTACCACTGCCATTTGTACCACCCAAATAACCATTTAGATTATTCTGATGAGGCTGATGAAAAGTTGTACCAGATAAATGGTACGAATTATTATTATTGTTATTGTTGTTGTTACCACTACTTGTACTATTGTTTTGGTTTATGTTGCTAGTACTATGAAGTAATATTGAATGTGACGAAGGCAGGTGATGTTGAGATTTTTCTGTTTTAATTTCTAATGGACTTAGCAGTGGTGATGATAATGGTTCAAGGAGATGATCGTCGGATGTTTCCAATTTAACTTGTGTTGCAATTGTGCCCAGCATAATAGCATTTTCCGGATCAATATTTTGTATTGAGCTTGTAATATCTTCCCACAGGGGCGGTCGTAAAAATGGATCATCAACATCGGAACAAAGCATTTCTTTATGTTTTGAACCTGAAATTCAATGTTGTTTTTGAATCTATGCTCGGATCAATTAATAAATATCATCATTTCAAGATTACCATAATAGTATTCTTTGTTGTAGCCATCGTACACGTGATTAGAGTATCCACTACACGAAAGTGCTGAAGGTGAATTGGATGGCTGGTGTTGTATTACTTCTAATTCGATTTCTGTATCTAATTTATGGAGTCGTCCCATCAGCTCATGCCGGTACTCTAATTCTGGTGACTGAAAAGAAAAAGAAAAAAAAAATTCAATAAATTTTGGATGCTCAAGTATGATGACCTTTTTTTCTAAAATAAATAATAATTAGGTAACGTCACCTCCATCGTCGACGACTAGTATTACTAATTTTAACGATTTATGCTTCTTGAATATTTATTTTTATTAATTTATTGGCTTCACACTTGTTACAAGATAAATACTTATGAATTCCACATATTAATATTGATACCTTCTAAAGTTTTTTTTTTTTTATCTAAACACTACATATACCTACCTAAGATGAAAAAAAAGTTCAACAAATACTCATTTTGGGTAATAATAAAAACTGGTAGAGAAGTGTGAAATCTTTGGTAGCTATAAATAATTCACATCATCGCACCAATATTTTCAACTATTAACTATTATAATATAGCCAGCAGCGAACTGATGAGTTCATCCATATTACCCGTAGATACAGTTGATTTTGTAATTAAAGAGAAAACACGCAAATATACCTACATACATACCTCCTATCTACGTATAATTCATATATTAATATTTTAATGGACATTTATAATATTTTTAATTCATTAATAAGTTTACGGCGATATAGAAATACTTTATAAAGAATAAAAATCGTGACAATATTGTTCTAAATCGATTACTTTTTACGACAACAATTACACTTTGTTTTTTAGATCGTTTAATATTCATTAAAGACAGAGAATATCTACTGCTTGAAGTGGAATCCGAACTACCTACCTATACTAGATCAAAAATTGTTTGGATAAAGTTCTTCGATCTTGCGTTTTAATTGAGTTATATTTTCCACAGTTTTGAGCATTTTGAAAAATTCTTTTTTCACTTTCGGAATTCGAATGGCATTTTGTTTATATTCTCCACCGAAATCAAAAGTAGCCATACTTGAATTGACGTCATGACATGACCATTTTGAAAAATGTCTATAAAACTTGGTGAAAAAAATAAAATATGAACCAAATGTATAAACGTTTTTTAAATGTAAACACTCAAATAGAATCCAGAGGCAAAACGGTGTTTTATTGAAAATATTAATATTAGAAATAAAAATAAAAATTTACTCTGGTGAAATGGTGTGGATTTCTTTAATATAATTTCCTGGTGTGACGTCTTAATAAAATAATATTATGAATTCGTTCGAATTCATTATGAGTGTTTGAATTAACATTTTATCAAGTGGCTGTCGACTGTCGTATTATTACGAAGAAAAATTGTGCAAAATCTACTTACAAATATAAATTACATTACCACAAATCTCTTATTATTTAAGTGCCATTTATACGAATATTCGAATATTAAAATAATGAATATTAATAATATAAATAACATATCATCCGTTAAAATAAACAATTTTTCAAGCATTATGGATGTACCCAAGAGCTTATTAATGACCATTTATGCTACCGACGATTGTGTCTTTTTATTAACATCAAAGTGTTATTTTAAATTTTTTTTTTTTTAAGATTTTGGTTATTTTGATAAATGAATTCTTTTATGTGGCTTGTTGTTCAATTATATATATTTTTTTTATATAAAAAAAAACTGATTTCTCTCGAAAATTCTGTGGTTAATTAATCAAACGATGAATATTTTTATTTATATCTTTAAAAAAAAAATTACATAAAGCTATACCTACACCATATACTAATTCGTTCAATAATTATTTAAGTTTTATCTTATCGTAAACTAACAAATAATATATAAGTTTAGGTCAGCCGTCAGCGTTACATATAAAAGAATTTTAAATGTCTTATAGGGAGCTTAATACGTTGCTATCACTTATTTTAGGTAATTTAGTGTATAAAGTAGGTCAATATGAAATAGTTTTTAAGCATGAATATACAGTGATGTCATTTTGTGTATACTACTTGAAAATTGAATTTGTCGATAATGATTAATAACCGTCCGAATTGCAACTTGTCATCAAAACAAATTTAATAGGGTCCCTCCCTATGGATATGAAATTTAAATGTAGACAAAAATTATGTTAGATTTCACATTTGATTCATATTTTTGTTATGGGTAGTCGATAGTCGATCAAAGTTTCAACAACAATATTAAATAGATTATACTTAGATTAACATAGAACAGAGAATTTGTGGTAAATCATCAATAAAGAAATTAAAAAATATTGGTCCAAGTTTAAAACTCTGCACAATTTCAGATATATACCTAAATATCGAAAGTACATTTTTAGTGGACACACATTACGAATGAAATCGTACAAGATTAATTGGAAAACATGGTCGAGAGACAATTTATCACTAATAAAATAAGACAATGTTTAAATCCACGAGATAAATCAAGTTAACTCAGAACTGTAGGTAGATCCTGATTTTATAGACTTTAGTTAGGTAGATGTTCTTAAACGATTAAAATGTGTAATTGCTTTGCATTTGGTTTGGTACATTGATGGAGTTGTATTTATTAAAAACGTTAAAAAATTAAATAAAGTGATAAGTACAAACTAAAACTCCATATTTCCTTATTCTGGCTTAGATAATTAAATCAAAATTGTTTTCCAAAAATATAACGCAAAAAAATGTCATCACATTAACGGCATGTCGTGATTTTTTTTTCTACGGATTTTCTCTCATTTATAAAAAAAAAAAACTTTGTTGATGATTATTTCAACGACACAATAATTTTCTAAATTCTCAAATATCCACAACAAATTTGTTATAAATGAGTTACCAATTTGTCAAATTAATTTAACACAATCACCAACTCATTTTTCTCTATTTCCAAATATCAAATACACATTACATCTCTCACAGCTACCGGAAACTTGAACCAATCCATCTTCTTTCCATTTACAAACCATGTTTTGGTAATTTTTTTTCTTTTATTTTGTTGTTGTTGTTGTGGTCTTCTTTTCTTTTCGAATCCTATAGACCTTGTGGCTAGAGCTTTTTATGTGTTTGGATAAATCAAATATATTATTTATCTTCTTTAAATTAATAATAGTTGTCTTATTGACTGTATGTTTGTATTAATAATAAGTACAAAAACCTACTGAATAAATCCACTTTTATTTGGTTGAGTTTTAAATATTTTTTTTTCTCTCTCTATTTTTTTTCTATTGAGGTTAATGTACTAGTTTCATATGAAATTTTGAGTATATATTAAATAGATTTATAATAATCAACTTTTAAAAAACTTTAAAAGATGATAAACATAATAGACGTTTATTTTAATCTGTCTAATCCATCATCAATACGAAGTTGTTGGGCTACCTTTTTTTTTCCTTCTATAATGTGTATGTAGTATAGTTAAATTATTGTTAAGTAGATCTTTGATGAAATTTTGAAAGATTTCAATATAAATACTTCATTGACGAAGTCATAATATTACAATTCATAATGTTTGTAAGTCATAATCTTCCTACTCATAATGTTGGTCAGTTATAATCTTTCTTCATAAAAAGATTTGACATAGAATATGGAGGCATCCTTTTTCTTCAAAAATAAAATAAATAGAAATAAATATTTTATAAAAAGTTTAAATGGGGACTTGGAGAAGGTCATTTTAACCTGAAACGATTAAGAAACGAAAATTCTATATTTCACCAAATATGACATTATTGGCTAAATTTAAAAAATATGCTATAAAAAACATGTAAATTTATATGTGGGTAGAATCTAAAAACATCTTGATATTTTTGTAAAAATGTTATTTTCTTTTTAAGTGTTATCAAACACTTATTCCTAACCAAACATTAATCTATAAGACAATTAATATTTTTCATCAAAATTATTATTAAACGTCAAATAAATATACATAAAAGTCGCCACTGAAAAAGGTGTTCCGTTCCCACATAAATTTTTTTCTTAGAGAAATTAAGAAATATTTTTATTTTTTGGATAATATTGCTTGATGGAAAAAAGATTATTAATTTCTTAGAGAAAAAAAATTACCTTAAAACATCAATTAATTCATAAAAATCGATGATATCGCATATTCGTGTTATTTATTATTAATCGAATAATAAATTTCTGTCATCCTTATGGGTCTCTTACGAAATAACATTGAAAATTATTGCCCATTTTTGCATAAATATCTTGATATTCAAAGTTCACACATTCTTCAATTTCTCAAAATCGTTATTTGCACAAAATAAATTGATTTCAACAGCTTCACATATATGCATTTAAAATTTATTACTTCACAGTTCACATGAGTATATAGAGTGTATTCACACACAGAAGATAAAAAGAAAAAAAAAAAACAAAAATAAAAAAAAAAACCAAAGAAATTAAAAATAATCATCAATAAGTTTAGCATTTAAACGACTTACGGTATGCCAGCCATACCAAAAACCATTATACATAAATGAAATGTGACTCGGTTAGCATTTACCAATTTTACATAATTCTGGAATATTAGATGTAGATACACCATGTAAATGTATCGCCTCTTATCAAAGTGTATGCACAATGCACATACAAAATGCATTTATTACAATGCCATTAGTAGCGTGGTGTACCATGAAATTGCGCGACGTTCATTTAATATAACCAACCAATATATATGTATATATATATATACATACATATTTACTATATATATATATAGATATATGAATCCATTACCGCCGTCGAGTTCAAAAAATTATAATAGCGATAGACATTTTATACCTAGAGCCAATATGTTATGTAATTTTATATTATTTAGAAGAATGTTTTATAGAATTTAGAACAAAATATCAAAATCGTGACCAATTGACTTACACATTTGAATTTATTGAATAACTTTTACCATGTTGTACATGATGGGTAAATAAATGGACGATTATATTTTCATAATCAATGTTTTCTTAAAAGATTACCTAATTAATATTAAGTGATTTAAAAAAAAATAAAATCTGCATATTCAACAGTGGCGTCTCGACGGAATTTAATCATCTTAACCACACATTTAAAAATGAAATCTTAATAATGTGTTTTGTTTGAGTTCAGTGGAATTTTTTTATTAATTATTATTTCTCACGAACCGCCACTGTAACAAGTAGATGATGATAGACGTATTGGTACATCTTAATTATCCAGGATATTAGCTTTTGAAATGTATAGTTTTTGCTCGCTTCGCTTGAAATTTTAATATTACTTTTAATACTTTTACTACAATAACAATTTATTTAAGGAAATTTTGATTGTGAACAAACTTTGAATAGCTTATTTGTGTCTTGAGTCTTAACACAATTGGTATTTTGTTTTATTCTCTATTCGTCTTTGCTCTAAATGAGTCGGTGTATTCAGCTAATTTGAAAAGAAAAGGAAATTTTTATAAAAGACTTCTGTAATTATGTATCAATGTTATCTTGTAATCAAATATTTTCTAATTCTCTACTTCAATTTTCCGACTTACATAAATGAATTCATTTTTTTTTTTGTCAAACTGTGTAACCTACAATTAAAATGCAGACAACAATCGAATGAAATTTTAAAATCAATTTTCATTCAACAATATAATGGCATCATTAACGTTTTATTAAAATTGCAAAATTTATTTTTACTTGAATTAATTAAATTATACGATCGCCCATGTTTTAATATTAATTGCTATTCGTTCATTGACTATATCAAATTCCAAGTTAATTTTATAATCATGAACTGGTGTTTGATTTTCATTTTATAAAATCAAATATAGCCCGAGGGGTATCCTGAATGTCTGCATAAATAATTAAAACCAATATTGTTTGTCAGCATTAAAAATCGGTAATACCTCCTCAAGTATACATTTTATATAGAAGTTTATATCTATCTATACACTATATATACGTAGTCTATAAATGATCTCAAGTATAAAACTATTTTTATTAAAGAGAAAAAAAAAAAAAACTCGTGACAAATATGACCTAATGATCCTCCATTGTATCTCGATAGGTTACACGAAGAGTGTAAAAAAATAAAACACTTACACAATGTGGTATATATTGCTGGAAGCTAACTGGAAGGTAAAGTTTGCCGAGTTTTGAGGACATTAAATTTTCTATTTTATTTAAATATTCATGAAATTGGAAATCATTGTTGTGTGCTTACGAAATTGGTTCATCTCGATTAAATGTCTTACGAGTATCGATCAAGATCAATTACCTACTCTTTTTTTTTTTCTGACATTTTATTTTTATATGATTGACATTCAATCAATATATTGATTTTGATTAATGTTTAATTCCAAGGTGTTGAACGTTTTTTTTTTATAAAATTTAGTATATATGGTATGTGCATAGATAGGTATACCAACATAATTTTAGTAATTAAGGTCTATTATGTTTTTCTGATGGTTAATAGTAGTTATAAATACATATTTAGGAGATACAATTACCTAACATCCTAACTATAATTTGATTTTTACCGGTTCAAAAAATATCTTTAATTAATTTTAAAATTGGTACAGTTCAATGTACTAATTGGCGGTTCTTTCTCAAATGTTTAAAAAGTTTGATATTTATTTCGCGGATTAATTGCCTGAACTCGAACCATTAATAACCGCCGCTGGTTTCACTTTAAATATAATTCTAATTCACCTATTACGTAACGTACTTCAATGGGACAACTAGTTATGAGTTAATATTTTAATTTTGTACATTCTAATTGTTCTTCACCTATTAATAGAAGTTGTCGTCAATGAACATGAAAAAAAAAATATAGTGGTCCTAGGATGGAACTTTGGGACACATCATAGCGATCTCACTTCTGAGACGATTATCAAAATTCAAATTTTCTAGGCAAACTGTCTATTAATAACATTTACAAAATTGAAATCCAAAGGTATTATGTGAATGGAAAAGTTTCATCTTCTTTTAAGAAGTTACAGATGTAGAAGAATCTATGGACCTATATTATGTATATGTAATGTGAATTTTTATTTTACATGGAGATTGGATCCATATCGATATTGTGTACCTATTATCGATAAATTTTGTTTTAGAAATGGATCAGTTTTGACAGATTAGTCTGTTAATCTACTAACTTACATAATCTGCGCCTACGTAATTATATAAAAAACTATCTAAAATGCTTGTGTTTTTCTTTTGTGGTGCTAATAAAATGTCTAACTTTTAATAGATTATATAGAACAATTTTGTGTTAAAGCATACTAATTCTAATTTTATGCTCAATTTGACTCGAGTTACCTGCTTGTACAATGTACATATATGTTTTGTCTATATTAGGGCATAAATCTTAATTGCATTCTTGTACACAATGATATTAAGATTACTTAAATGGTAATAAATTGTGGGTAGAGCGTTTGAAACCGTTTAATTTGAGTAATTAGATATTGATTATGTACAGGTTTATATTTTTAAGGTAAATATTTTGCAAAAATTCTTTGACTAATAGATTTAATTTGAAAGAAAAAAAAAAGAAAAAAAAATATAAAAATATTTTAGCTAATTTATATAATGGCATTATGAATTGTGAGTGCAGCGGCATTTTTAAAATGTTTGCGGAATGTACTAATTAAATAAAAATATGTGAAATATCCAACCACTTAACGATAGAAAAATGTGTAGGATTTAATTTGCAATATTTTGTGCCTCAATTTCAATTTTAATTAAATTCATTAAAAATTCGAACGCAAACCGGAAAGCAGCTCATAAGTTTTATTGGTTTTTTTTTCAGTTGTGAATTGTGGTATTTAATAAATTTGACAAATTTTGTTTAAAAATAAAAAAAAATAAATTTTTTGTTTCTACCTGAAATTTTAGAAACAGCTTTCTATTGCAACTTAAAATAAAAAGCTGCGTTGAAAAACCATTTTATCAAATGCAATATTTATGCTAATTGAATTTCATTATTTAACTTGAACCGTTAATAGTCGCTGATGATTGAAATAATACTATTACAAATCATATTCAAAGAAAACGTAGTAGTAATTTTTCTCTATCAGTGGCCATACTAAAGTAATGGTTTTTTTCTGCAACCAAATAAAAATAAAAAACAGAAAATTTTAATAGTTCTTAAATTAAGTCATAAATAAATAGACCCCATTTCGTCTAAAAAAACTATTGTTATAAAATATATTATCTGAAGTGAGTATACGGCAAATTCGGAACACGTTGTTTAAAAAAAATTACATGATATATGCTGACCTTTTCGCGTATCTTAAAATACGATAAGATCGTACATAAAAAGCTATTATCGTGCAATACCGTATAAAACGAAAACTGTCTGATGGTACATTATACTTCCTCAATTAATAATTAAATTATAAAATGTGTTAAATATTTTCTCTTTCAAGTCGTCAAATTTGTACAATATTGATTCAAAAGCGCCAACAATTGTGTGGAAAACAATAAATGTGACAGGAAATTACGATTTTTTTTTTCGTGTGTAAATTTTATTTTTTATTTTACTTTAAAACATACGACAAAACGCGCTTAAAACACTACTCAAACACCATAAATAAGTCGAACATTAAGATAGAGGAATTTCCCGCATATCGGACTATACACAATATGTACATAGTACCAAAGATAAACGTTAAGCAGTTATAAGCACGCACCATATTACATTTAAACTTATAGTACTTGTTTGTATGTGATTTATAAATATTTAAAAAGTTTATCAATATATCAATAAATTTTGCAAGTTTACTTTTTTTTTATGCGCAATCTCTCTGTACATTATTATATTCAAGACCGATGATTATTTGTCATTTTTTAACTTTGACGAAAAATAAAAAAAAAAAAAAAAACAAAAATATAATTTACAGGTAATGTTATCAATAAGAACAAATTATCATAATTTCTTGACAGAATCACCTTGCTTTGCAATAATTTTTATCAAAATGTAAATAAACTTTCGATGCATTTATCAATAAGCAAACAAGTTTAAATATCCGATGTTTACCCTTTAAGAACATTTAATGCGAAATTATTTTAACTTGTTTGCATGGTGTTTTTTTTGCTGTGTACACATTTGAAGAAAAAAAAATGACTTAACGAAAATAATTTTTTTATAAATTTGTCAATAAATATGTATATTACAATGACTGACAGTAAACATATACCTAGTTTAGTTGCGCAATTTCAAATATATGTATATCATTTTATCATAAGATTTACTCCTCTTTTCTTAATTTGCATACAATCAGAATAAAAATTTAATCACATTTATTGTGTATTTACAATGCCGGATACTATGTAGGTACGTATGTATATAGTTGGAAACAGACAGAAAGAGCTAAATGTGACATGAATGGGATTTCTTTGAAATATTTCAAAGAGAAATGTTCATGACATGCATGACACATTTAGGTGTCACACAAGATGATTGATACAATTGCTAATAAATAATAATGCACAAGGTATGGTGTTGAAATTGTGAAATATTATAAATTAAATTTTACCTTATAATATATTAAAAATGTTGTTAACTTGTATAGTAATTGGACGCCATTTGTATTTGTATTTTAGTTTTCAGAGAGATCTTAAGTTTAATTAAGGTTAATTCCTTTTAGTGCAGAAAAGTGGTCGAGAATGATTTTAACAATTTAAAGTTTAAATAAAATAGCAAAAATGTTGTTTTTTCGATGATTATGATGATTATGATTTTTTAAAATTTACACTACTTACATAGTAATTTTTAAAATAAAGTCCCCTACTAATTGGGAACATTATAATTACATTTTTTTTTTGATGTGATAACAATTTAACAGGAATAAGCCTCATTATATACCCACATAAATAATATAAATAAATAATATTTGTACTGTACATATATGTATGTATATCTAACAATATAAAAAGCATAATTATGTGCAATTAATATTATTTATATTCCTATAGTGTGTCATCCAATTTGCAAATTAAAACGATAAACTTAAAGCACATAGACGCCAGATTTACAATTAAAATTCAACAATAAATATTATAACTCTATTGTTGCTAATTTCTTAAATGAATTAATAAGAGTTGATTGGTTATTTATGTGAGTACATGAGTGTTCAGGTATAAATTGTTAGTGCAACTCTATATATTAAATTCGCAATGCTAATAATTAATTAAAATTGTTAATATTATTCAACATGTTCATAAGAGTTATAGTAGGTATACCTTGTACCTAGTAGTAAATTATTCTTGGTGTTTAATAAGTGGAGCTCGGATTTTTAAGTACAGACTATTTCAAAAATTTTATATATATATTCTCTAAGTAAAAATATAAAGAACGCTTAAAAATGTTTAAAAATTAATCAAAATAAATTTACTTACAATTATATATACGAGGAGCTAAAAATCCGAGCCCAATATAAAGTAATAGGCTGAGTTAAATAATATGAATGGAATAATATGCAATTTTTAAAATAATCTTAATATGTATACTTATTATTTATATATAGACAGGCCAGTGGGTGTTTAATAAACGTTTATTATTACCTAGATTTGTACACACACATTATAATGCATGTATCCTTGCGCAGAAGATTGTCTCAGATCTCAGTCAATTGTTGTGTTTTAGTATTGTGCAAAATGGTTAATTAAAATGTGAAAATTTTCTTCGAAAACACTTTATGATTAACGATTGCGATTTTTGTTATTAGCTCATCAAAACAGAAGAGGAAAAGTAGGTGGAATAGTACAGAGGAAGAGTATATAAATAATGATTATAATAAAACCTCCATTATATGTGTATAAGAATATTGGTACATGTAGGCATCCATACATATATTGGATTGACTGATTGTTATTATAGAAATAGAGAAATAAATCTCTACAATTATATACAGTACGAGTATATATGTAATTTTAAGCATTTAATATACATCTTATAGATAGAAAATGTAGTCGTACATTATTTGTTTGTTTTTTTTTTTTCTTTTCTTAAACAAAGATGACTCACTTATCAAAATGTTTATAAATATATTTCGACACACTTAACGAAAAAAAAAGAAATAATAATAACTCCCACAAGCCTGAAAAATTAAAATCAATATATGTGTTAATTACCTATCATTTAGAAGATTAACATAAATTTTTCTCCTATAAGATCGATAAGTAATTACAAAAAATTTTTGTTAACTTGTGTCCGCGTTTGTAGTATAACATCTAGATGTGAGATGTAGGTATTTCACCGCGTGCATAAAATATTAAATTAACAGAATATAAATGAATAATAATTATGAATAAATATGTATTATGTGGGTACTTTATACATAAATATTGCGGTGAAAAAAAAAAACCAACAACAAATTGATCATCAAATATACATACATACCAGAAAATTAAAATAATATATTTTGTTGACCACACTCCTCGTTATAAAACACTTTTAAATTTTTGCTTAATCTTAATATGTCTCGAAAGTTGGTACACTTTTTTTTTTCTTCCTATTGAATAATAATATAGTTTGGTTAAGAATATCTGTACAATTGTGTACGATAATTGACAAGTTAACTTTACTAAGGAAAATAACAACGCCGAAGCAACGTTTTTTCTTATAACAGTAAAAAATAGAGATTTTCTCAGGTGAAAGGTTAAAGGATTTTCCATTCTAACCACCCGTAATGGTGAATTATTACAAAAATTGGTATTTATTGTAAAATGCTTAGTTTAAAATTGCATAATTGATGATTTTCTCGATATTTTGTTGGAAAACGGAAAAAAATTTATAAAACGAAAAATATGGGATATCAAATTTTGATAATTGGATTCATTTAAAAAATTACTTCTACAAGGAAGGGGAGTTACGCTGATTTTAGTTAGATGTTTCAGAGGTTCTTTGCAGAAAAAAAAATAAAATCCACGCTACGTTACTGATATAATTTAAAAAAGCTCCAAGATTGTCTTTATATTTAATTAAAAACGTTTTATATAAAAAAAATAGCTAATATTTTTGAATTAAAAGATGCAGCAGAAAGATGGCTAGATGGATAATGTTTATATAACTTAAAAAAAGAAAAATTGATTGAGAATTTATTCTAAAAAAAAAAAATTGAATTACATTTAAATTTTTTCGTAATTAAATTTTGTTTTTCTAAGCCCTGGTTTTTAATTACATATTTAGGAATGTATGTAGGTATACTTATAAGTAATTTGCTATTAA
Source organism: Platyura marginata (assembly GCA_026745375.1). Lineage (NCBI taxonomy): Eukaryota > Metazoa > Arthropoda > Insecta > Diptera > Keroplatidae > Platyura > Platyura marginata. The sequence goes on along the minus strand of JANSTT010022925.1, from coordinate 42,131 downwards.
ACATAGTGCATAGCAATACAGCAATAATAACATAAAAAAATAACAATAATAAATTACATTAGGTATTCCTCTGACGATAGTGTTACAACACCACACGATATCACTCGGGCTTTTTTTTCAATATTTTTTTTTCCCCGCTTCACTCCAAAATATATTTATAGAAAGCGTCAAAAACAGTTGGACCCAAAATGGAAGAATCAATTCACCAAAAACCAAAATCCAAGTCATAATTAAATATTTATAACAATATTTATCAGCATGAACTTGCATATTATACACGTACGTAAAACTCTTTTTTTTTATTAATTCAATTTGTGTGTCCATTTCGTCATATAAACTCCAGGTATAATTTGAGATGGAGATAAAATCTCGTATTTATAGTACATAGCCCGTATATATGAGTCCATGATGAGACTATGGACCACAAAAAACAACATTCGACCGCATAAAGTGTGTTTCGGGATATTTTTTTTTACCGAGTTCACCTAAAAATTTACGATTTGTTTTCTTAAAGTCAATTAGAACCCAAGAGAGACCTAACACCTTTATTTAAGATAACAAATTAAATTTATTGTTTTTAGCTTTCATTATTATAATTTTAGTCGTTTTTTGTGTTTTTTTTTTCTTTGAGTGTATAATATAATACGTTTGGTTAAAAACGCAGCGCGACATAGTCTCTTTTAAAAGAATTGATATATATATTTAAGTTTGGGTTTTTTTTTTCTTTTTTCTTTTTTTTTTTTTTAAATCTAAAGGGAATATTTATGTAGTCAAATATAAAATGCTATAAATTTTCTAATTAGAAAACAACATTTGTATGAATAAATTAAGAGGAGATAATCAATTTGTTTTGAATATTTATTAATTAGTTAGGACACATAAAGATGTATGGTTTATCTGTTTTTTGGTTCTGTTGAAAGATTCCTTACCCAAAATGAAAATAACATTAGCGAAAACATGCATATATTAATTAGTTAAAGTTAGTTAGTCATATCACCAAAGAGGTAGGTATTTTTAATTATGATGATGATAGGCAAATAAAAACTACGGTTAATTTGACATTCAACATATAAATATTTTATTTTTATAAATCTAAATTGCAGTAAATTGGTATATTCTCTTCATATGTAGTTGATAGTAGATATATTATATTGGTTAAAATTCCATTAGCGTTTTCTCTCTATAGCAAAGTCAATATCACTTTAAGAACATATTTTATTTATTATTCCAACCACATCAAATTTGGTATTGTATGGCGTACCACAATGAAACGGTATTTACAAATAAATTGTATGGCAAAGATACATTACTTGTTTATTGTCAATGCTAAATCTTAAATAGCAATGCTAAATATTAAAATGACAATTTATGCTCTTTTATCTAATATAACGATATAATATGTACAATGAAGTGCAGTTTAGTGAATGACCCTCTAATCTAAATGTACATTGTAAATGTTAATAGATTATTAAATGATAGCTTAAGAATAGAAAATCTGATAGGTATGCCTACATTTAACATTTCATTATTATACCCGTGTGAGCGTAGCATAACTTTGGTACGGTATGTGTAACGCCCCTATTCTTTATAGACACAAAATTTTAATTTTTTCTCCCAACTATTTACATAGAATAGAAAATATTTTTTTTTTAAATCGGGGCATTGGAATTTAGCCTCGAGAAATTGAGCGCAGATTAAAGCTGAGGCTTGTACAAATCCAACAATATATAAATGTTAGTTCTATCTGTTCGTTAAGTATTTATTTAAAAAGTTTCAAAATGAAATTCCATTTTTAGATCGTAATTTAAGCTGTTTTCAAGCGTTTTATAGGAATTTATAGTGATATATGGAAAATCACTTAAAATATTCCAAAATTAATCAAAAAACGTTAAGATTATTTATTTTAATATCAAATCTATCGAATTCGTGAAAAAAATTTTGTTGTTCAGATTTACCCAATTTTTCCTTACACATATCCCTTAGATTTTCGATGAAAATTCCTTAAACAATCATATCTCCTAAACTACTGGACCATTATTCGGAGAACTTTTTTTTACAGAATATCTATCAGAAAAAAAATATTTGGCCGACCGGGAATCGTTTAGAAGATGATACATTTCGATAGAGATAATAACTTTAGAAACATCATATCAGTTACTAAATTGGAGATTGTTTAAAAATTTAATTTCATTTATATCAATCTAACCTAATTAAATTTATTATTTATCAAAATTACGCCTAAAACCGGAATCAAAATAGCATCCATATAATGAAACAACAATGAAGATATTATTTATGGTAAAACGGTGAACAATTAGTGATACAAATTTTATAAGTTGTAAAACGCCTCCAATTAACGACACAATTATGGTCATTGCTTGTAAAAAATAAAAATAATAAAATAAAATTTTAAAGTGGAAGAATTTGTGTGTTCCTCATAAATTAAAATTTTTTTTTCATCTGGTTGTTATTGAGTGAAATGAATGGGATCGTAAAAGTCATTTGGAATAAAACAAATGTAAATGAAGAAGTTGAAGATCTTTTTCCGAAATGGTTTTTAATTAATTTTTATCGATTTATAAATAATATAAAATTTCTTAATTCATGTTATGTACTTATAAGAGGTTTGCAACAATATATAACTAATTTAATTATTAGTGGCCGAAAATGTCTATATATTTGATTTTATAAAAAAAAATATTTACATAGTCGCACGAAGTAAATTTTGTTTTTAGCATAGAGATGATTTCAAGTATCACTTTTAAAACTGATTTTACAGAGCTTGGATGAAACTTTAGGTATTTTAGTATTTTGTCATTTACTCTTAAGTGTATGAAATTATATTTATTTCTTGATTACAAGGGGGTGTTCAACAAACCTATTTTTTTTTTGTTAAAAATGATTGCAAATAAAGACAATAAGGTTACTCTCGGTTATTATTGGAGTTGTTCAAATTAGAGCATTTTTAAAATATTTCGAAAGTCAGATCAAAATTAAAAAAACATATCTTCAATAACTAATACCTAACTGAAAATTATATGGATTTAAGAACGATCAATTAAGTTAAATGTTTATCTAAATCTGATTAATTTTTAATCTTCATCTAATCAAAATTAATTTCCAATTGTTAACTTTCTAACCAGAACGATTTCCATTTTGCATTTATTAAAATTAAACACAACTTATGTATACATATATGTTAAAGCTCTTAAAGGCACACCAAAAAAAAGAAGTTAAAATGGATGCCATTCGCCATTCGCCGCTGATGGTGTCTGTATGTAGAGACATGTGCCTAATATACAAAATAAATTCAAATCTAATAATCTTATAGTAGTACTAATGTGGTTATTATGTTTTGAAAGGTGTAGGCGAAGAAAGGTAGTTCACAAAATACGAGTAATATAAATTTTTGTTTGAAATATGCCGTAGACGGTATATTTGTAATGCGCGCAATAAAATGAATTCTGATGTTTATGAAAATAGCCAACTGTGGAAGATATTTCCAGATAGAATTGTGTCCAATAAATTTTTGAATAAATTGCATTTCTTATAAGTTGTTGTTGTATTTTTGATATCAATTCCATATTTTTCGTAATTTCAAATTTAAAAAAAAAATTAAATTTTTTGGAGTTGACCGCACCGAAAAATTTATTTATTCTACAACAATATTCTGGCTTGTGTTTGCGGGGAGGAATTATTGAACAGCTCCTAAATTGCTATATCCATTACATTACATCCCATAGAAGCCAACCTGCGGCGATGGATGAACATTCGCATCTTGACGGACCTACGATCGTTGTGAATTTTACCGTAATAATCACGATGAGATTTTCATTTTATTCAGTGGAAAACCGATTTATTGATTTATTTTTCATTATAATTAACTTTTCATGTTATGACAATTGATTATATTTTCAAGTATTTAGACCGGTGTTTACAATGCTTCATCTGACGCATCGTCTCTGTTGCCTTCATTATATGTTTTTAAACCTAAGGCTCGGAGACAGTAATAACTTCTACTATGTTGTGCCTATTTTTAAATAGCGAATTTCTTAATATTAAAACAAAAACCTTCATACAAAAAGTTGCTGGACTTATATTTTAATTATTGTATATATATACCTAGGTAAGTTACATGTACCTATATTTTTAATGTAGGTTTATGTATATATGTATTATGTACATGGTTTAGGAAAAAAAAGTAATTTAGTAAATTGGTTCTTAATTTATTCTATACGATTTATGCTAACAATTTTATGAATAAAATTTTCATTAAACTTACAATTATAACAGTAGGTACCTCTGCATTATATATAAACAGGCAATATGAAGTCACGCAAAAGAAAGCACATTGGGTGATATTATTCGTATAAATTTATTTTTCTTTTTATGATGCCTGAGCTTTTAAAATTGAGAAAGCGCGGCAAAAATTATCAAAAGAATTCACATAACATTTATTCAGGTTCAGGTATATTATAATCCGCATTAGTAATAATATACCTAAGTTACTAATTAATATGATAGTATGTATTTGTTAATGCTAATTGGTCTAAATTAGCTTTCCAAACAGATAAACGAACTCATATATAAAATTAAATTTTTTGTTTTTTTGTTTTTTTGTTTTTTTTTTGAACAGATAAAGCCAATTTAGTTTGGTTTTTTTAAGTCACACTTTTTTATTCTTCACTACATTGGTATGATTAAAAGAAAACGACGAAACGTGTTTTTTTTACCTTAATTTGACACAAATAGTTGATTCTGAGTTTAAACAACGATATTTATGATCAATAAATTCGAGAATTTACATGAATTTTGTAGGAAACTGCCATACCGCGAAGACATCGAATTTTGTTTTTCGGTGTTAACAGCCTCTTCTTAATCATTCACTATTATGATTCACTCAAAAATTATAGCTCCATCGAAGAAAAAAAAAAAAATACGCAAATGCAAATGTTAATTATTAATTTTATTATTTTTAATGTGCACTCATAAAAATAACACATTTGTTAATTATATTTTTAATGATCGATAATTAAAATGATTATTCCATATGAACAGCATCTAATGTAAAATCTTTTGGTTAAAAGATTAAGAAAATAAATTTTTAAGTCATATAGGATTTAGGAAATAAGAGTTATGTGAATTCCACAAATCTATTTTATATTGTTTTTCCATTATTCAGCAGTAAATTTCTAACTGTTTTTTTTCATGGGCGCCATTAGAATTGTTTTCCGTGGGAGGAAAGTTAGAATTACTTTAACTTATCATAAAAACAAATGTTATAAATTTAAGTTTAACAGTTAATCAAACTTGAAACACTACAATTCAATTACAATATACAATATAATGTAACCCATTGAAGCCATTTAGTCAGTGTATATCTACTGATAAACTAACTTTTCCTCTTAGGAGTTAGAAGTGTGATTTCGTCCAAACAGAAAAACAATCAGCAATTTTTCATACACTAATTCTGGTATTACGAATCTACACAACAAAAAGTGTTTCGGTTTATTAATATAAAAATGGGACAAAGAGAGGATTTGGTGGCGGCTTGGAAAGCGGAAATGTGCTCCATTAGCAAACACATAAATGGAATTTTCACTTTGTATGGAACATTTTTTGTGTATGTACTCTGTACCTATTATGCTAATAACTTGGAAAATAATGGAAAATCAACCAATTTTAGTTATTCATTTTTTGTTTCAATTCAACAGACATTTTTAGAATATCTGATATTTTTCTATATCTGTTTTTATTTGATAAAAACACGTAGTTTCACTTGTTTTTTTATTATTAGTTGAAATGCATTTTTACTTGGCACTGACAAAAATAGTGCAAATTGTGCTACGAAATTCAAATAAATTTTTTTTTCAACATTCTAAAGAAAATATGAATAAAGAGAAATTTTTTTTTTTGAGTTGTCAAATAAAAACCCCGATTAAATTTATCAAAAAATTTAAATTTCTTAAAACTTTTTCGTTTAATTTTACTTCAAAATTATATCCAATACTGTGCACTATAGATCAGGTCCATAAATCTTTCTTATATCTGTTGGACACTTTTTTTTTTGTAAATTCAAATAAATAAAACCAGAATATCGACTTCGAAAAATGCTTTATTATAAATTTTTTTTAATCATTTTGTGTTGTTGTTTAAAATCACTAATGATCAATAACAAACAAAAATGGGGCATCAAATTTACTTGATTTATACGGAACTTATGTATGAAATCTATACAATGGTAACCTATCACTTAATACAAAAGCTACTGATGATTTATGCTTCTAATTGGGTGGTCTTTATAAAAATTAATCCTATAACAATTTGGAAATTATTTGTTGTTTTTTGGTGTGAATACATTAACTGTGCTTATCTTAAGAAATTTACATTTTTTAGCAAACAAATAAATGATAGCGCAGAGAGTTTTATATGTTGTTTGTTTTGTTTTGTTTTTTTTTCTTTTCTTTAAATTAAGGTTATTGTTATTAGACTCCTTCTGTGGAGTGTTGATGGTGTCAGATTGTTTATTTTTAAATTCAATAATAACGTCCGCGTAATTTTTTCCAAGGTCAACCTTTGAAAATAGTAATGACTATTGAGGGTGTAAAGTAGAATGGCATTGAGGATTTTATCATTAACCCATAGAATTTACATAGAATTTCATCTTACAAATGAGGAATATTATCGATTTAAAAATATTCACATGAAAAATATTTCTTGCCTAGTCATTGGAAACAATTTTAGGGAGCAGTCTTTCTTAACTTCTTTTACATTGACTAAGATTTCGAAAAAGTGAATTTGTATCTAAGAGAAATCTATTTATTGACTTCACCTTGTGCCACCGAAATTTTGCAATTAGACCATAGTGTGCCATTTACGCTTAATATTAATATCAGCACCTGATAATGTTAACAAACTAAAAGAAGAATTATCGAAAAAAAAAATTGTCAATACAATAAATATTCCAAACAATAAGGCTAATCTGTACAACACCATTTTTACATGCATTTTATACACATCAGACGCTCATCTATAATTACAGAATCAGGTTTATCTATCATTTTATAAAATAATATTCACCGTAAACTTATTTAAAAAATAAAAGTATAGACAGCTTTAAATTGGATAACATTTTCTTATAATAATTTTGATGCCATGATTTATATGACAAATTCTTCAATTACTAAATGTGGATGCCAATTGAATATTATTTGTCAGATAATAAATGAACATAATATAATTTTAATTTAAAATTGCCATTAACCATTTTAAATCGAAAAAAATATCAAAAATAACTTTAAAGTTAGGATTAGGTCAAAGAAATCACATTAATATAGTTAGCTATTTGTATTATATGTACGTCTCTGGTAATTAATTACATATAAACATTTTATACTAAAAGAAAACTTAAACACGTGCTTAAATAAGTAAAGCTGGCAAGTATCAATGTGGTTACGAAATTGGTTGCTGAGTGAGTGACTTGTTATGTAGTATACCTACATAATATTTGAAAATTACCTCTATAAACGTACACTATATACTTATATTTACCTATATACTTGACTATCGGTTCGGTAGGCAATATTACCTACATTATAACATATAGAATGTACTTTAAAGAGTAGGTTTTGTTAAATTGTGCATATTTGAGATTAAATCATGCTGAGCTAAGATTATATTTTATCGGATCTCCAGTGTATTAGAAAATATGTAGCTATGAATGGTATACAGAAAATCAATTATATTGGCAAAGACCACTTTTAGGTCATTGCTGCTATGGGAGTATTATTTTTGTTCTACTTTTTTCTTCTGACTAATTAATATAAATTAACACTTCATATAGGTATTTGGTTAAATATAAGTGGTATGTACATTAGAGATGATGAAGATTTGATGCATATTAATTTTGTTATTTAAATAATTAAAATATTTATAAATATAGTAAAGTCTTATTAATTAGAACTATTATTATGTCTATGAATTGTGTTTTTAATGGGAACTATAACTATAACTTCTAACTGATGGAGCCTCCTTTATTTGATTTTCACTTGACCTAATCCCAGTAGTATAATTATTCTTAATATAGTGATTGGTAGGTCCATAGTAGGCACATATTTCGGAAAATATTGTCTGGCTATCAGTTCGTACAGAAAAAGAATTTTATAAGTTGCAAGTACAACAAGAAATCCCGATTTGACTCACCATTGATTAATTAACATTAAGATCTATTTGTAAATACAAATAGATCTGAATATTAATTAATCAATGGTAAGTCATTTCGCGATTTGTTGTTGCAACTTATATAACGTAAAATATATCGTTATAGTAAGGTCCAACTGTATTATATACACTATCATACTAACAGAAAAAAAAATATGTAAAACTAAAATCATCAAATTTACATAATTAACATATTTGCAAACATCTATAATTACACTTAGCGTGTTTGGTTATTTAAAAAAGATAACGCCAACAAATAACGCTAATAGCCCATAATGCCATAGTTTAAAATCAAAATTTCTTTTAGCACACACCACAACTTTGTATTTATTGTATATTTTCGACATTACTAACAAAACAAATATTTTATATTAATAATAACAATGTACAATACATTTTCTGTCGAGAGAGAGAAAATAAAAGGAAAAAAAGAAAAAGAAAATACTGAACCATAATGTTCATTGACGAATATTTAAAACGCCTACAAAAATGCATTGTTGTATTATGCAAATTTTTCAAAGTAATTTTAAAAAATATTGTTAATGGCTATGCACCGATTTAGTTTTTTGTTTTTTTTTTTTTTTTTAATAATACATAATATCGAGAAGAGGTCGAATTCAGACGCTTTCTAAAGGTTTTTGTTAGTAATTTTTATAATTATTATTGTTCATTGTTTAATTAAAATATTTGTAGGTTTATGTTGAAAGAAATCTACATTCTACACTACGAGTACAAATTTTCAGTGGTAACTTATTAAATTGTATAATAATGTTTCTAGGTACCTGTAGCTGATATTTTAATTAAAAAAGTAAACAGAAAGTTGCGCAGTAGACATTTTTTTAAAAAAATTTCTTCTTGTCTAACTTTATCTCAACTTCTAATTATTTACTTGAATTGAGACCAAAACTCTTTGGTTTACACAAGTACCTAAGTACATAAGTACTTCCTGTACATAATTTGTAGGCATATGAATTTTTTGAACTTATTTTGAGGCCTCCCAAATTTTCATTTTTGTGTGTTTCCTTCAATTTCTTCCAGTTTTTCTGTAATTTTAGCTAATAGAACCAAGCTTGTTATCAGGTATGAAATGAATGTAGCAGTGTTAAAATATTCCAGAACATGTCACTCTGAATCAAGTTCCTTCTGACCAAATTCGCCACATCTGCATTTCCCCGACTAAATTCCCTAAGATCAAATCTTCTCTAAACCAAATTCCTTCAAATCGATTGGGCATAATAATTCTGTGGGCTAGAGAGAATTTTTCATGTTCGCCATTTTCCAAAAAAAAAAATTGTTTTTCATTTTTTATTCGTTTGATCAGAAACTCCATTTTTAATGCAAATTTTCTTGATGTTCCATAAAGCATATCAGCAAAATCCTACATATCGATTCCTTTTAAATCGATTTTTATCCCTTTCAATTATATAATAATAATAATTAAAATTAAACTTACTGACGAACGAAACTTGAGATTTCATACTAAACTTTAGAAGGCTCACCTAAAACAAACAATAGATATAGATATAGATTTAAAAAAAAAATAAATAAAAATTTTAAGTAAAAGCTAAGCTATTTTAAGTAAAGCTGAATCATATATCTTGACCACAAACCGGATTTACAAAAAAATAACTAATTGGTTAGACTTAGATAATCAATTTAATTTACTATTAAAATACTACTGATATGCTTTATGTAAAACCTACTCCATATTTAATAAATACTGCAAGTACAATGTCATCATATACATTAGGTATGTACATAAGTGCTCGTAAAATCAATTTTTTTTTTGTACCTCGGTATTATTATGGTTCTCATCAATTATTCAACACTTTAAATACTTATTAAACTGTCAATTACCCACATTAACCAATAATGCCAGCCATGTCATTGCGTTCTACATTATAATTAACTCAATTCTTGTATATAAATTTAAATTAAATCAAAAAAAAAAAAAAATTAAAATAAATAACAAAAAAATGGAGTTTATACGGAGCACCTATTCGTATTGCATTTTGTTGCATGCTCTTGTATGACATACTATATGCATTTAGTTAGTGTAACAATCAACATGAAGGTAACGAAACTATTACATGTTATAATATCAGGAGTGTAGAAACTTTTCTCGGTGTTTGGTATGATAACTCCATTTAATTATAGCTGACATATTAGTTTAAAAGAAATAAGGGAGATCACAATCGAACACTCTTAAGGGCTATTTGAAGCAAAACTGGTGTACAAAATTCTCTGAGCCGCAAATTTTATAATCTGAAATATGTGATTGATGCTTATGTAAATTAATTGAATGCATGCTAAATTAATTAATTTGAATGATTCATAAACGTGTGCAGCTAAACTAGAATGGAATTGCAATTTACAGTGTTGCAGTGAAGTGGGAAGTCAATAGGGTGTGTGGAATATTTGGTTTTTGGTCATCTGAGCAACATGTAGAAGTATGGAATAGTTAGGACTGTATCAGCTAGTAAAGAATTTTTTTTATATATCCAATTCGCGGATTTGCTATTCAATACCCCTGCTAACATAGTTGTATGATGTATGAATTAGCATTGTATTATATGGTACATGTTGAACCATTATGTCAAACGTTTTGACATAAGCAATCAAATTTTGTCATGATCTCTATATTCATGAAGTGAATAAAATAGCGCTAAAATGTAAATTGATTTAATAAATGGAAATGTCTCTAAGTCTATATACATACTTACATATATATTAAGTATTATGGAAAATCTTGAAATTCCAAAGAAGGATGAAACAAAAAATAAAACGAAAAACAATTTAATAATTTATTCACTTTTTCTCAATCTATTTTTTATGTAAATAAATTATCAAATTATTTTTAACTATGTATTAGGGTCAGATAGCACTTGTTCTTCTAAGATGACAAGGGTTCTTTTCTGAAGAAGATATAAGGTTGCCCAGAAAATTTCTCGCAATATTAATTTATATAAGGAGTGTATTGTATTAAATTTAAAACAGGACAAAATCATGCATTTTCTTTTAAAACCATTGATATTTTTCTAGGTCCAAAATTATATACTTCCTTCGTTTTAAAGAATTTGTTGACAAAACATCAATATAATTTTAAAGGACGCTTAGAAGAGATATGTGAGCTCTCAACTCTTCTAGAAAAAACTATTTTACATTTTGTATTATCCTTATTACTATCCTTATTACCTCATTTATTTACTCGTTTATTAAATACAGACAAATCACATACAAAACAGTTTAATTCACAGGTTTCTGGGGTCCGAAATTATATTAGGAAAATCAATAACATTGATGATTCCTTATCTCCTTAAGCATCAAATACAATTTTTATATAGGACCTTTACAAATAATTTTTCTGATCAGACAGTAAACTAACTATCTTAATTTTGGAGAGATTACAAAAATTAGAATTATTAAAAACATACTTTGGGCCTAATTTTTAGATTTAGTTATCATTGAAGGCTGTTTTTAGTAGAGTAGACTCGCGATTATATTTATTTTGACATATTGATTAAAAATTGTTATTATATTAGATTTTCGATATGAGAAAAAATTCCATTCAATTTTTCAAGACTTTCGAAAGTCCAATACTGATTGATACGATTGTGAATGTGAACACAAGAGAATGACGCGATAAGGAATATATTGAGGAATTTCGTGTAATTACTATAGATCCTTTTCTAATGTAATAATTAAAAGGATTTGGCAAATTTCATTTGTACAGAAAAAAAATAAATAAATAAATGTTGGTGAAGCTCAGAAATTGCAATATAAAAAAATGGCTAACAAAGAAAAATCAATAAGCTCTTGATGGTTAAAGAAAGAAGATAGATTTTTGAAATAATGAATACAAAAAAATAGAGAAGGGGAATATAGTTCTTTTGTCTTATATTTTATATATAATAAGTACTATATATACTTCTGACATTAATTTTTATATCTGTAACAACGACTGCCGGCACTGCGTATCATTAAAGCGAAAAAAGCTCATCTATTGTTTCACATGAGCAAATTAATTTCCGGTCAAGATGGTTAAATCACACACAATGGAACAGCAATTTCATGATATTGTGAATACGAATTTATAGTCAGATTTTACATTCATCTATCTCTATATCTACATATCTACTAATACATGATATAGAAAATAGGAGGTATTTTTATATATATATATATAGATGTAGGTACGTACATATATGATATATACATATAATTATAAATAATTTATTATCATTTTGAATATATATATAATGTACATCTATATAAATAGACGCTATAATAGCTAGCCTATGAGATAGATGCACGGGTATTATAATTCCAAATTCAGATAATACACAATGTAATTTTAGCTATAAAAAAATCTGCACCGCCATTGGTTATGAGGAAAAATCAAAATGGCTGTTTGTAATGATTTGCGCATGAGCGATGATGATCACAATATTTGTTCTATTGTACGAAATCGATTTAAATTATTTTTTTTCCATCCAATAATATTGTGCGGAACGAATTTTTGGAGTGGAAATGTGGAACGTTTTACGGGTATTTTTTTTTTCTTTCTTTCAGTAATTTTTCATATGAAAATGATTTAATGTGTAGACATACTTGGGAAATGTAAATGAAAATTTTCACGCAGCTTTTGTTTGCTTTTGGTCTCTTATCTCGCACCTATTATCTATATGGTAAGTATATTGTTGACTTAAAAGTATCTAATTTATTGTTATACTATTTTCAATTAAGTGGAAATCATTTTATTGTCTTTTTTTTAACTTTTTATAATCAACTGAATTTGTATACAAAATGGTGATCCGCTTACATGTTGTTTTTTGGGGAATTTTTCTGTATTTTGTTTAAACAAACTCACGTTTTATGAGTTTGTCTTTATCAAACATTTACTTAAGTTTTTTTTTTTTTTTTAACAAATATCCGAAATATGATTAATAATGACATATTTTGAGAAAAAGCCGTATCATTGAATAAGAAACAATTACATTATGCCAGGAAATAAGATAACTGGAAATAAAATCTGTTATACATGTTCTTAAATTCCTAATGGATGAGTTAGTATGCGTAGAATTGTTTAACAACCAATAGATAAAATGTGTACGTCATCAAATCATGTCGGTATTAAGTTCACAAAAGAAGGAAATAACATAGGGTAAGCCATCTGTCTCGATATTCTTTTTAATGAGGTCTGTCTATGTTTTGACATTTAAATACAGCATCGTATCGTCCAGATCCAAAACTTTAACCAAGGAAAGCTAAATTGATTCGCCTGTTAATGGTTAAAAATAGAAAAATTGTAAAACTCAGAGTCGCCCAAGGAGAAAGAAGATTAACTTCTCTTTAGTGGCACTAGAATATGGGTACAATATGATGATCAAGGGGGAATACTGTGGATTTGTGGATATGTAGTCGACGTTTTCAAATTACGATCTTTTATTAATCTGAATTAAAAGAATTTTCGGCTTAATGGGAAAATCAAGATAGTATATGTACTAGACGGACAGCGAGGAATTGTACTGTATAATCAAACGCTGTGATAAGCAATAATATAATTTTCAGAAGAGATAAAACGGCGCGGTAAGATTAGAATTTTTCTCTTACAAAAAAAAAAACTTCTTTGGGAACTCCTAACGAAACATTGATTTCTTTTTAAATATTCTAATAAAATTTATGTCACACCACACCCTGTATGGGATTATATTAGAAAGAAATTAAGAACAAATTTATACTCAAAGAAACACATTTTCACCACACACAGTACAATGAAATAAGATTAGGATAGAAAAACTTATTGTTAAATTATACCTGTGAATAGGTATAATAAACTATTTGACTTTTGCCCCTCATATTTTATAAAAAGGTGATGGGTTGTATGACTTGCAGTAATTCGATAACGAGCCACGCGTGTTTGTAACACGTTTACGAGTATTCTTTTTTATACCCTATAACAAAGGGTAAAATAATGTATAGAATAGAATGTGGTGTGTGTTGTAGGTAAAATGTGTTGTATAATATTTTGTAATGTGTTGCATAAATGACCCTTAATTGTGTTTTATGTTATGGTAAAAAAAAATAAAAAAATTAACTGGGGTCACACAATCATCATATAGATTTTAATTAAATAATAAAAACATGAAAGAAAATCATGATTTTTATAATATTACTTTGCCTCCATTGCCAGTAATGTTTAAATTTAATTAAATTTACTTAACAGAATTTTTTTTTTTTTTTGAAGAATATCAAGTTTTCCCAAGAATCTTAGAATTGATTTAATCGATTAACTCATTTGATACAAATTATCGCCGATTAACTTTTTTACATTTAAACATTTTTGGCCTGAAGTCCTAGATTTTACCAAAATTAGTCTGAAATAAAAAAATGTATGTAAATTTTAAAACTGTGTCAATTTTTTACCCTAAAAAACCCACCAACGGTTAAATTGTTTTTAATATTAAGATTTTTTTTTTTATCTATAGCTGAAATAATTCGTCATGAAAATGATGGATATGAAACTAAAATTAAAATTAAATTAATTATTTTAAAAGTGCCTGATACTTATATGTAAATAATATGTAATAGGTATAGATGTATGTGTGATAATTTATCAATTAATACAAAATGAATATTTTACTAACACACATCAAAAATAAACTTTTGTTTTTATTGGGCATTTTTTTTTTCTCTCGAATTTGACCGAAATTCATTAGCTAATTGGCTTCTCTTACCCCTTATTGAGTATTCCTTAAATACATATATTTCCAGTATGGCATAAAGAAGAAATATAGCGATCCAAATTGTTAAAGTCACGGAAAGGCGCTTACGGAGGGGGCCCAACATTTTTCATCATTTAATCATTTAATTAGAAAATTAAAGATAATGAGTCTTTAATGTTCTCTATATCTATGTCTATTTCGTCAAAATTTATGCAAATTTCTTTGATTTAATCTGTATAAAAAAAAAAAAAAACTTTATGAGGATATGGCATACCTACAGTATCTATGTATTATATAATATGTATAATTATAGGTATATTATGTGAAATTTTATAAAAAAAGCACTATGAAAATAGATCGATACTCTCTTCACTTGATACAGTTAAACACGAAACCCACGACCTTATTGTTTGTTAAACTAAAATATATTTACTTTGATAATGCTATATATACGTATATATAGTGTAATAGCCCTTTTCCTATACATATAGGTAGGTGCATATATGTACACATATGTGAAATGGTTTTATTTTATAGGCCGAAGCATCATTTTACTTCTATTTTTTTTATTTTCAAATGTTTGTTCATACAATTTTGTTTTTGTTTTTATTGTTTGCTTTCATACAATATTTTATGTGGTAAAAACAGTTCATGAGAAACTCAAATATAATTTGAATTTAATTAATTTATGAAATGATAAAAATTTGTTTTTTTTTATGTGATTTTGTTTAATTGAATTTTTTGTTATTTACAGAAATGGAAAAAAACACTCAGTATCCCTTATATGATCTTGTACCTATCATTATATCTTTTCCAAGTACTAACACTGATTTTATTAATTTCTTGTTTTTTTTTGGTATTTTTTCTTGAATTATTTGCCAATTCAAAATAATTTCATTTCATGAAACCTCGAATAAATTACCAAAAAAATAGTCCTAGATAATCTTAATTTTATATTTAAGTTAAAACTTATTTTTTATTTTTTGTATTATGTAAAACGGACATCGTACTTAATATCGTAGGCACATTATCTACCCTTATCTAGGTTAAGGAACAACTATGAAATATTGACTAATTATTTTACAATAAAATTTTCTTTAATAATTAAAAAGAAGAAAAAACGAATAAATCTCCCATAATTATACACTCAGTTCATAAAACTCTCCATTAGATGGTAGTATTGACCCCTAAACATCTCCAACCCCATTACGATTTTGACTTGCCGATAATATCTTGTAACACCTTTTCCCCATTATTTAATTACAAAAGAAAAACGACGAACGACGGCTGATTTTAATGCGGTCACGTGTGTTGATTCATCTTTATCGTTTGTATAAATGTATTTCGGGTGTTGTTTTAAAACAAGCAGCAAGCAACACGCTTGAAAAAAAAAATTATGTAAACATATTACTAAAACACAAATATTCGTAAAAATACTGAATATAAGAAGAAGAAGGAAAAAAAACCTAATGGAACTAAATTGATGAGAAAATATTTGCGTTATTAGATATTTAATTGCTTATGCGCAATGAAATATGCCGTTTCCACAGTAATTAAACGATCGAATTGGTAAATTTTGAGTTACATAAACTGTACAGTTTAAAATATTACCGCTACTAGCATAAAATTATGTTAAATAAATTTAAATTATTCAAAAAAAAAATTGTCACATCTTTTTTTTTAAATTTCGTAAAAGCTCTATAACTGAAAGCTTTCCGAACATTGAATTTATATTTATTTGACTAAATATGGAACAAAAAGGTGTAGTACCAGGTTACACCTACCTATCTTATAACTTTTCAACCAATATGGCAAATCCGCTTCCCTTTACTATGCTCGGATTCTTGTGTTTGTGTTAAAAATAAAAATTAAAATGTTTTTTTTTAATTATTACATTTAGTGGCAAATTTGTGCCCCACTTCACATGCATAGGTCATAAATAAGATAAAATATTGTACATATGTAGATTCCTTTATATACCTACCAGTTTTTATACAGAAACTATTTTCTATGTATATTATAGTTCTATTTGCATAGAATCTATGTATGTAGGTATGTGTGTCTGTTTTAATTACATTAAAAAAAAACAACCGAAAACCATATTTTATCCAAAGAAATATCTTAGTCAAAGCACATTGACTTTTATCACCCCCTAAGCCTTTAATCGCGTGATATTTAGCAACTTCAAATAAAGCACCATTAGTCAAAATTTGATGGTCATTTTCAACTCATCCAATTTACGTGTAATATAAAACATGTAAATTCACTGATATTAATAATATGTCTGCGGGGAATAAACGAAAAAAACAGATGGTTTACACTTTAATTAATTCTAATGGATGGGCTGGATTGATTTTTTTTTCTTTTCTTTGGTTAGTTATGTGTCGGCATTATATAAGTAAGTGTAAACATCATTTTGATTATTTAATTATAAAAGTGTGTGAGTCTCCATAGCTAATAAACATTATAATTATGTAATAAGAAAAAAGAATTTTTAATCTATTGTGTAACAGAATCTAAAGCTGCAAAAAAACAACTCTAAGCATTACCAAATCATAGCTGAGTCATAGTTGGAAAAGGATTCAACTTGTATATATATGTATGTATATACATTTATAATAGGACAAATAATCCAAATTATCGAATACACGATAAATATCATTGCCAAAGTTGTTTTATTATTAGATTTCTGATAAAATATATAGGAAAGAGGGTCTTGTTAAAGTACAAATTTTTATTTATAAATGGGTCGGTTAATGAAATCTATTGAACAGACTTTTGCGTTACATCCAGAGTCTTAATAACTAATCTACCCAAATGTCTAATTTTTATAAAAATCTATATTATGTGTTATATCTATAATTTTAAGTATGACAGATAAAGATAGAGATATGTATAAGTATAAGTAAGTATATCTTAATTTTTCTTTATTGATAAATTTCGTTGTTTCGTGTTACACTGCAGAGTACTTTTTCTAAACGAAATTTAATTTTTTTGTTATTCATTTTTGATCTTTTTTATCATTTTTTGGATACCTCATCAAGAATCAACTAAAAAAAACTGATAAAACATTGAAACATTAAAAACGTGCTTACAAAAATGGTTTTATGGCGGAAAAAATAAGATAGACACAAGATGAAATGTATAACTAGATCAATAACTAATCGCAAAATTAAAAAAAAAAGTAGTATATTTTCTATGAAACTGTTATTGAATTTTATTTATAAAAAATTCTATAGCTAAGTGAAACATATTTAACTTCTGGCTATCATGCTTCTTAATTGATTTTTTCTTGTTTTACATCAAAAACAATTTAGCATTTCTTATGTCTAAAAATATTTTCTTGTACTTAATATCTATACTAAACCATCGGATCCTATTATTTATAATAAAACTGACCATTGTTTAAATGTGCGGCAAAAAAAAAATCAAAGTATCCATACACATAATTATATTGAATTTTGTAAAACTATGTAAGCATCATCGCACAGGTAAAAACTGATGTTAAAAGAGTTAATTTCATTTATTTGATAAGAATCGTGAAAATTACATGTAAATTATACAACGGAAGTAGATTTTTTCTGCCTGTTAAATGGTCTTTTTCATGCTCAGTGAGCATTCAGCAAAAGGTAACCCTAATTAGTAACAATATACATAATTTTCCATTGTTAAACAATATAATTTATTGGCTGAGTATAATACGAATAAATTTGTTAATTTTACATATACATATATGAATGTAGTTTTTTTTAACATGGTACATACATTTTTATTAAATTAAATACAATTTCGATGCTTAATATTTTAGAAAGGGAGGGATACTCGAGTACACATTGATTTTTTGTTGTTGTTGTCTCTTTTTTCTTTTGTGAAAAATGTGGGAATAAATAAATTCTTACATTATTCTGATATCTTAATAAAAGGACTCTTTTTTTATATTATTCGCATAAAAATATCTCGCAAGAAGCGAAAACATTTCTGTATAAATACTGTGTACAAACTTTAGCTAGCTAATTCTTGAATATGACTGGAATGTATTTGTTTTCTAATTACTTTGCCTTTTTGGTTTGGTATTGAGAATTCGCTCTCGAGGTGTAATTTTTTTTTTTAAATTAAGTAATAATAATTCTATTGTATTTACCAATAAAAATAATACAACCAAAGTTTCAAAATTCAAATATTATGCCGATAAGTATGTATGTCAGACTTTTAACAAAATTCATGCAAATATACTTTAAGCTATAGTCATTCATAGCCATATTGAATAGAAAAGCATGACTAAACGGCTGTGTCTTTAAACTTCCAACGTTGGTGTATGAAATTGATTGAAAATAATCAGTAATTATGCATGAAAACAGCATTAAATTATATTAAATAAAATCATTGCAAAACACATTGCATGAGGGCTTTTCAGGTCTGTCTTCAATAAATCGCTGCATTAGTTACGAAATTCCAATAAAAGCGCGGCGCGGCTTCGCGTGGTAAAATCGAATCGTTAAAAGGATGATGATATATGCGCTAATTATTGTAATTGTTGTAATAGATTTATGACATTTCATTTTCATATACATAAATTTATTTTAATTTATGGAATTATTAAATGAATAAAATATAAGACAAAAATATAGTTTCTACATTTGCTTATCTATGTTTATCTAATATTGTCAGTGGTTGGTAACGTAATGTTTTCGGAAAATTGAAAAAAATATTTTTAATTACACAACTTGAGAATTGAATTAATTGTCGGATATAACTGGGAATAAATTACAAGAATAAATAACAAGCTTCTGAACAAAAACTTCTGGAATTATTACAAATAATGAAAAATAATATTTTGTGAGTTAGCTAAACCAAACCAACTCTAAAATTCAATAAATTTCCATCCTTGCAAAATTGTGCTTGCATAAGGTTTCGATGTAGTGTCGGGTCGTACTTTGGAAATTAAAAAATTCTAATATGTACATAGAAGATGTACTGTGCATAGTTATACAAATTTCATATTCAAAATTCATATTATAGCCCGTATAATTATAAACAGGTTGACGATCACTTCAATAAGCTATGTGACTATATGTGAGAAAATTTATCATAAAGAATATTGAAAAGGGGGCAAGCAGTAGACATACAAAATCATTGAAGTTGCAAGCGATTGCCCAAGAATTGTATCCGTGACACTTGAACCATGAAATATAAATTTAGAAACGGATTCACACTTTATTAGAAATGATATTTTATATGGCTAAATAATAAATATAATATGCCAACTATGTAATTATGCTGTTATTATACCTACTAAAGGAAGTTTAATTTTCAACAATATACACAAAGGGGTAATCGAATTATATATATACATACCTATAGAAAGAGATGTTTTACCTTCATTTAACATTTTACTTAAAAGGAAACGATTAATATGTAATTAAATTATTTTTTTAATATTTAATTGTTTGGGAAGATTGGTTTGTAAGACAATGAACCATTCAAACTCTATTGATCACAAATTTTTGATCAAATTTGAAAGCTTACCCCTATACTTATTCTTTCCACCACTTTCGACAAGTCTGTACTTAGTTATTATTCGATTTTTGCTATCCCTCCCAGATGGAAGAGAAACTATAAAAGGTTTACATCTGAATTCGTAATCAGGAATTATTTGTTTGAAATTTTATATGTTCAGATTCCTAATTCTGATCATGCGACAAATACTTTTAGCATATCGATAATATAACCCCAATCTGTATAGGCGAGCTCTATTGGATGGTCTTCTACTTAGTTCCCCATTTATATGCTACCTATTAGACCAAGTCTTTGAATCAATCAATTAAGAGTTTTTGAGTCTTTTAAATCTTTTTTTCTAGCGTGTCATCACTTTGACATTATAATTATTTGAAATCTTAATCTGTGTACCTAATGTACCTATAGCCATTTTATACTTATTGACATATAACATGTAAGTAAGTGTAGAAATCTTAAAAAGTTCCTCAATCGCTTTTAAATTTCACAAAATCAAATTCAATAATTTACTTGTTAAATTATGTAGGTACCATACAAGACGTATTAAACAAAAAAAATAAAAAAAAATAAGAAAAAACATAAAAATAAACAAATTCCAAAGATTCTTATTATAAATAAAACATTGGATACTCGAGTTTAACAACTGTAAGAGCGACTTTATCCAAAAGGATAATAAATTTTATCACAAACCGATTTAACAACCAGACTATTGCTTAGAGACACTAAAAACACCTACTTTTCTGTGTTTATTTCGTTCCGTTCTAAATTTATGAGTATGGCCGCGCAAACCGACCGACCGACGAATAAAAAGAGAACTCAACTCAAGGATATTGATTGACCTATAAAATAAATTACCACTGGACAAACAGTTTTTATGGTAAAAATAAACTGAGCTGATGGCAAATTAGTAAGCTACAGACCTCCTATAGTGAAAGGAAGGAGAAGAAAAAAAAATAATCTACGTAGCCTATGGTTGATGATTTATTTAATTTTAGTTGATGTGTATTAGGTTTGTGCGATTAATAGTATTGAGGAAGGAAAAAAAATTGTTGAATAGTAGCTGAATTAAGATATATGAGCTTTTTTAGAATAATTATAAGGTGAACGTTACAATAAATTTCACCTAAAAATTGAACAAAAAATATTAAAATTTTAAGTTTAGATTAAAAAAAAAAACAATTTTTGTAATATGTAGTTGTCACATGTTGAAATTTATTACTTATATATACATACAAAAAAACAGTAGACGTCCATAACTAATTTGCAAAATTATTTATGTAAAAAAAGAAGACAAATTAAAAAGTGTTTTTTTTAATTTATTTATTTTACTAGCATTTTAACATAAAGCCTCATAATAATGTCATACTTAAATCTTGAAAAGAATAATTGATGGAAAATATAGGTAATGAGTACATTCATATTACAGTGTCGAGCAACTTATTCGAATGCACACTATAGCATTCATATGCACTTTGTTTTAAATCATGATATATATCTACACTGAAAAAAATATTGAATCAATGATATTCATAAAGTTTGCTCCACACATGGCTTTCTTCAACTTGCGCACAACACAAAAAAATCTCACTTGCAGCAAAAAATGTGCATTTTGCTTAAAATCTCGTGAAAATAGACGGACAAAAAAATGTGAAACACACATATGCGTTTTCCCCTTCGTCCGAAAAAGCTGGAAGATTTTTTTCAAAAAATTCAACCTCTTTTTTCGATTTTTTTATTTTTGTATATTATGACAGCTTTTAATAATTAAATTTGGGTTACTTTGCTATCAAATTTACTTTGAAAATTTTATCAATAATTTTTGTTGGATTGTATACTAATAAATTGTAGCACAGGGAAGCATGCGACAAATTTCACGCCGAAAGAAGTATAGGTATCTAATAAATGTTCTGTTTTAATATATTATTCAACAGTAGAGAATTTGTTCGATTGATAGAAGAAATTGTTGCACTATAAATATGTAAGTAAATCGTTAGTTGCAAGATTTCAAACTACATATTAAAAAAAAAATATTTGTCAATTCTTTGTCATTTTCTTGTCAATTTGTTGTTGGTTCTGTGTCAATTCTGTGTCAGTTCTTTGTCAAACAACTTTACAGAAAAAAATGTTTTCCGTATCTTTTAATTGCGTGCTTTAGGAGACGAAAACAAAATCATTCTGAATGTTTGATTTATGCAGTTTTTTTTTACACTTACTCTGATTTTCTACATAGAATATTTACGCATACTATTGTATATTATACTTATCTACCTACCTACATACGATTATATATATATCTTAACAAATATAAAAAAAATATCACATTAACTTGTAGAGAACTATTTATGAATTAGTTTGGTAAACTTGATTTAGTTGTAAAGATACATAATTTTTTCTCTATATAAAATTGGTTGATCTAAAGTGCACAAGCATGACCCCTTCCTTATCTTTGCTTGTCTCCTTAACCAATTAACATCTATTGATGTGTTAAATTATATAAATATTACCGTATCTACCATGATTGTGCATCTTTAAAATTCAATTATATTTCATTATTAATAACAAAGAATGTAATTTGTTTGTGAGAATTGAAGATCACGAATTTTAAATGTCAGAAGAAGAAAAAACTTATGAAATTATTTGAACTATTATTTTTCACTGTTTAGTTGCCATTGGATGTTGTATAGCTTGTTTTTAATTGCATTAGATCAGCAGGTGTTGCTTAATTTTTTAACAACATATAGGTACATACACTTTTATACCTATAGTAAAATTTACCAGATATATTGTAATAATATTTTATAGTTAATAATAAAAATAATAATGAAAGTGAATCTTCGAAAAATTAGAATGACCGGTACACGATCTTATGTCTGATGCCGGTGCTCTTGTTTCTCGATCGTGTTTAACATATATTCCGTGAAACCTTTCACCAGCAGCTTTGTCATTTAGCTGTCTGCAGCAATAGTTTTGAGATAAATCTCTATATATATAAAGTAAAGCATGCAATTTTTTTTTATGGTAGGTGAGTTGGTGAGTCTTTTTTTTTTTATTGTGTAAAAAAATGAGGAAATAATGTTCTTGTTAAAGTCGTGGCTTATTAGATGCTGATATACGGCACTGATGTTTTGGTTATATCTATGTACAATGTTATGTGTTTCGGGTTCGGTTAAGTAGTTAAGTTGTCTAATAGTTAAACAATGCATTTGTTTATTTTTTTTTTTAAAAAAATACTTACTTAAAACCAAATATATTTTTTTGTTTAGGAGCATTTTCCAACTTTATTTCAATTTTCCACCGATGCGCTTTGTTACTTAATGATTTCTTATGTTTAAAAAAAAATCTCAGGTCTGTGCGATAGCATCGGAATACTTAATAGAATTCCTTAACATCATTTGCCATTGCATTGTAAAGTTATTATATCGTAGGGAATTATATCCCATGGCACTCGGCATTTATTTTAAAAAATGACGTTTTTTTTAAAAGCCCGCATTCATTAAAATGTTTGAGTTTCTACACAGTTTCAATAGGTTTTACGATAAATAATTTTCCTAATAATTGATCCCGAAAAAATTAGTTCTAAATAAAATAATTGCGCACTCCTAAATACATAACTAAAATTATATGTAAAATATATGAAGGTAAGCCCCGGGTGAAGCATCTTATTATTAAATCATCGTAAATAAATATATACAACAACAAAAATCTAATATGTATGCTCAAAATCATAAAAATTAAAACGGCAAATTATAATTCTCAATCTCTTCATATGAATATGTATGAATGAATGGATTTATATTATGAAGCTTTGTTTATATTTTTATTTATTTATACACAGATATACATACATAAACATATGTATGTTTATACATATTTTCAATCCATGTCTCCTATACATATATAGGTATAGGTAACAATAATTACAAATAAGATTTACGAGATTTTATATTTACTCTCAAAAGTCATAGTGGATGACTTTGAAAAAAATCAATTTCGATGGTGGGCGTTTTAATACAAAATACTTGCTACATTGAAATACATGTTTTTATCTGATTAAATATTAATTCAAAAACAATTTAACATGGCTGTATTATGACTTTTGATGATGTGAAATATACACATTTAAACGGTGATATTTAATTTAATTATAAAAGGACATCATAAATTATCGTGTAAACAAATTTTTTTTTCTTTCTATTGTGTTATATCTACCTATAATAGAGTTTGAGTGAAAAAAAGTCAGATTAACATTATTGAATTGGAATAAGTTTTTCATATAGAAATTTGATGCATCAGATGCACACACTTAAAAAAAGTTGAAAAACTGGAATCAGACACTGAAGAAAAAAAGGAAAATTTAATATCTACATAATACCTAATATGTAGAATCAATAAAATTGGTATTAAAAAAGGCTATAATAAAATAAAAATATATAAAAAAAAATTTTAACCTCAGTGTCACTAAATAAAAAATATTTCTACACAATTAACAAAAATTAACGTAATTGGTAATTCCTAAACTAAATTATGAACTTGAGGATAATTTATAAGCCAAAAAATTCAAAAATTAATTGTTAGTCTATGTACCTAACTACTAGGCATGTATTTTTTTAATACCTAGATTATATATTTTTTTTACAGTTTTTAATTATACAAAAAAAATTGTATAGTGTACATACAGTGCTAAGATTGGCTTAAATTGTTGATTTCATTTGATGACAGGTATTTGAATTCAATTCTGCATTTTTATTATTTTATTTTATTTTGTAAATTAGTCAGTCCATTGTGCAATTGTGCGCAATTCCTGTATTTAATTTTCTCTAAATAGTAATTGTATTGTATATATAAAATATACGATCAAAATGGATATATCATACTAAACAGAAAAAAAAACAAAAAAAAAAAAAACGATTCCCCACATAATATATCTAAAAAGAATTCACCTTTATAAACAAGTAATAAATTTTATGTAAACTGGAAGCTCATAAAGGGACAATGTCAGAAAAAACAACATTTTAAAGGTTCAGTGACCATTCAAATAAATATATAGAGAAAAAAAATATACGTACGAAGAATATATTAATAAATTATACTTATGTTTAATGACATTTACTCATGGTTTGTTAAGGTCTATTAATTTTAGTGAAGATGGATTAAAAATATATATTAGTCGATGTGTAATATTTTCAATAAACTATTTAGTGACAATAAATCTTTCTGTTTCAACAATAAACAATTCGAAATAAATTTATTCTTTATATAAAATTCTATATATTAAATAAATTTTTAATTTTACTGAAATTTAATTATATTTTATTATATTTATATTGATATTTTGTAATTTCAATTAAGCCTTTAGTTGGTGTAGGTGAATTTCAATACACATAAAATCTAAAAGTGTTTATAAAAATGCGCACGTACTGTACACTAGCAAATACAAATTTCAATATTAGAGCTACACATGCACAAATGGTTAAAATTAGTTAAAGTTAGAAGAAGAAAACTTATTTTACAGTTTTGTGTAATAAAATTAAAATATGGCGAATCAAAATCTATTACAGCACAGATTTTAAAACAAAAATAATTTCAATGTACTTAGCTATGTATTAACGAACTTGATCCCATATTCAAATGACATTTAATAAGAAAAATGTTTCCGATGTATTTAAACATTAGGAAATGTCATCAAATTTCATAACTATAATGTATGTATGTCTTGATGATTATTTTAATTTAAAATTCAGCAAAAGATCTTTATTATTAAAAAAAAAATTCAAATTTTTTAAATTTCAATAAGAAATTGGAACAATTATGTATGATCAGTGGATCACATATCACCATATTACCTATACAAATAAAATAAGTATGGTACATAGTTCTCAAATATTTATTTTGATGTTACGCAATTAAAAATCTTTACCGATTCTATTTATTTAATAAAATCTATGTGACAAAATTGGGTCATCAAAAAGTCTCTTGGTAATGTTATTTACAAAAAAGAAAAAAAAAAAATTTTCTTAAGTCTAAAAATAAAAATCCATCCATAATGTGTTATCATGTTATTAAGTAAATATCACTTAATTCTATTTACATATTTTATATTGTGAAATAAAAAAAAAAAAAAAAATGCGTACCTATAAAGGTAGAGAAAAGATGCATTTCCAATATACATGATGCTATGTATTATTATTATGCTTTCTTGATAATCAAACATGTAGGATGAAACTCTTTTTCCATACATATGTATGTAAGTATATAAAAAAAATAAACCCAAAGACTTGTAATAATATGATGATGAGATAAATTTTGAAAAGTGCAAGTTCTTGAGAAATGTGAACATGAATATAAAATGCTATGCCATTGAGTAAATAGCAATAAATCACAATCAATTCTATGTTATTGTAGGATTTAGACTGTATAGAGATAGCAGAAGTATCAGACGGTGCGGCGCGGCACGGATCTAAAAAAAAGAAAACTTTTTTTTTTAGGTTAGGTTTATATCTATGGATAAAATCACATACTAAGGTTTTTCTTAATTATGTGATATGGTGACATAGTAGAGATTAGTCAATTTTATTTAAATTAATAAAAAATTAATGATGCTCATAAGAAATATGAAAAAAACAACCAAAAAATTGGAAAAATATGAATAGGTCCAAATGCTGTCATAAAGAATGTCTCCATCAACAATTTTAATTAGTTTTTGGCAAATAATTACTGGAAACTTAAAATAATACAATAAATTTCAAAACCGCAACTTTAGTAATAGAAAAATTCAAAATTTTATCACTTTCTTAAAAATCGCCAAAAAAACGATCAAAATGCCCGATGAACGCCCTAATCTAAAAAATAGTACCATAACCATTAATTCTTCTATGCCCCCCAGAAGTGTTTTATAGATACTGAATCCAACTAAGTAGAATTAACAAATATCAGATAAGCAAAGCGTGTTTGAGAACATTGTTGCTTGTTGCTGATATCTTTAGAATTAAATATCAACAGTTAAACTTGAATATTTGTATAAATTAGTGAGCTAGAGTTTTATAGAAAGCATCTGATGAAAGGAGTAAGCAATAAAAGCGCGCAAAAAAAATGTACTAATCAAAATATCTGCAAATTCAATAAATAAATAATTTTCTGTCAGAAAATTTTTCCGCTTCTAGCGAGATATTAATAATATTTTTATTTTATTATTTTAAAACTTAATCAAATATTATGTATGATAAGAAACATTGTCATACATTACATATACAGATATAATCGGCATTGCCAATTATTATATTTCTACTGATTTTATATTATAGAAAGTCAGTAAATATTAAAAGTTAATTGATTATAAAATTCCGATTCGATAAATATATTGATATGGTCGTATATGTATTTCAGATAATGACCACAATTCAATATCCATATTAATGTCAAAAATAATTTTCATTTATGCGTTGTGTTTTTTTTTTATATATAAATTCTCCGAGTACCTACATATACCTTAATATCTGGGTAAAAAGCGTTCTTAAGTATCAATGTTTATTTTAGATAAAACGTAATAAATGAATTAAAAAGACGAAAGATTATTTACGTTTTATATTAAATACACACATGTGCCAGACTGTATATAGTTATAATACACATATCGTTATAGAGGAGGTAATACTTACATGTGAATATCTAACTGATGAACAATCTTGAAAATTACATTAAAATGCTTACTTTAACGATTTCTAAAAACAAGAAAACCAAATACATTCATTATAACTAATAATGTAAAAGAGGAAGTAAATGAATTTGATAAACACCAATGATTTGTATTGAATATTATTATTACATTCTAAGAGAGAAGAATATTATTTTTAAGTAGGTATATGTATCTTATATAGTAGGATATTGAATTTAGTTACCGCAAGTATCTATTTAAATTTATTGAATCGTACTTAACTGTTGGTAATTACTAAATACATTATTATTATTATTATTATTGTTATTATTATAGGCAGATTTTTCACCTAAGATAGTATTTCTTCAAATGTTAGGGATATTTCCATAGAAAAAGTTTTCTCGCTGTCACTTGCATGTGATCAACTATACATATTGTAATGTCGACAGGAAATTTAAAAAAAAAAAAAGTTAAAGGAGTGAAATCGTGAAACGCACATCAAAGTCTGATATTGCATACATTAATTGTCCATAATTTAAGTCCATAGAGACCTATGCGATTGGAAGAATTTAATCCTCTCTGAAAACTTGCCTATCGGTGTAAATAGCAGAAAGTTTTATGAGGAAGAGAAGTAGAAAATACTACCATCTGATGAGGATAACATACGGAGCAGGGATAAAGAAAAAGTTGTGAGAGATTATGGTCAAGTTATAGAAGACACAACAAAAGCGATCACGTTGTTTAATTTTTTTTTTCTAAACCCGTGACTTTTAATATTTTTTTCTTAAATTCTAATTTTCAGTTATTTCTTTTCTTTTTTTGTAAAGAATTAAATTAAATTAAATCTATGGGAATCTTAATTATTGAAAACAAATTGATTAAATTTAACAATAGGAAAGAATGATCACAATATTTAAGAACCTAAATTGATTTAGTCAAATTACAATTAGGAGGCTTTTTTAAAACCAATAGAAGAATTTCTTATTCAACAACATTCAATTAATTGAATTTAGTGAAATGTTTCGCTTAAAAATTCGCACATTTATATTTAAAAAAAAAAAACTGTTAAAAAGTCAGGTAAATGTTAAAAATATTTGTAGGTGCAACCATACCTACTTTACTTACTTATTCAAAGATTAAATAAAAAAAAAATAAAAAATACAACTTTCATTGGAAAAAAATATAAAAACATTTTAAATTGCAAGCAAAAAAAAAATGTATATTTATCATTTCACCTAATTTAACATTGAGTTCATAAATTATTAAATAGACACATAAATATTATTGTTGATCTGGAGATATCAATACAAAATTACATCCATAAATTAAATTAAAATGGACATTTTGCCGATCTACACTTTAACAAGACAACAACAACAAAAATGAAAAAAAAATGAGAAAAAAACCTAACATAACGTTTCAAAAAATAATGATTAACATAATTACATAAAAACACCGCTATAGATATTGCTCCTATTTTAGTTCAAACACATAAAAATGTATCATTTCATTAATAGGCAGCAGACACAGAGTCTGATAAACTTAAAGATATTAGAAGAGAAGGAAAAAAAAAAGTGATTTGCTTAAACCTGATTAAGATTTTTCGCTGAGATATCTTTCTAGTATTTCCAGTTTGTTATTTTTATTTTTTTTTTTTTTCGTTAAATCAAATAAAAACAAATGATTAACATATAAATTTTAATTCAAAAAATTAATTGCTACTTGTAACTTAGTGGAAATCTATTATTTAATGATATAAATTTGCCATTTATACATACGAAGTATAAGAATTTTATATTTATACCATCCGCAGAGTGTGTTCTCATCGTTTAATATTATGCCAAAGTTGATCTTTACATTTTATTTGTATATTTAGAGATATTTTTTTGATTTAGTTTTATTTTAATTTTTGGTTAATTAATTTTATGTTTAAAAATTCTATGATGATGTGTTTAACATACCTGCATTACCCAAAAGTTTGATGTCGGCACAATTTGATCGCCCACTGTATCCGTATACATTAGAATAAATAAATGTAAATTATTAGAAAAATATCCAAATAAAATCACTTAATTTACGCAAAACATAAAAATACACTTTTCAAATTGCATCATGATTTTTTTTGGGCTTTCGATAGAGAACAACAACAACAAAAGTAAAAAATGTATTTTGTCAACAAAAATAAACAAATCCCAAAGTAAACACCAGTTTGAAAGCCAAAAAAAAAAAATAAAAAAAACTAAAAAAAATAAATAAAAAATAACAACAACGTTAAGAAATTGCAGATATTATTTTCGTGATAAAACTGTTTGACAGCACGTTATTAATCACATTTGATATTAAACTCGATATCAAGAACATTTATATGTACATTTAATTTAATAAAATACTAATCTCTTAAAAAAAAAAAAGTTTGTCTTTTATGATTATGATTGATCATAAAAATAGGCTAGAGCTTTATTATTACATATATATGTATATGTATAGAGTTATTATTTCATTCGAGCAAAATACGATCATCAAAGATATTGTCCAAAAAACTTTGTCATTTCTAAAATTATTTTCTACATTAATTTTTATCACACATTTAATTTTTTGTTTGTTTGTAATTTTCACTTTTTTAAAGAAAATAAAAAAAAAAAAAAACTGATAAAACGATTACAGAATTATCAAATAATTAATTCAATCATAAGTGTCATTTTGATAAAAAAATAAAAAAAAAATGTTTATTATAGAAAAAAAACTATACACATTCAATAAAAACAAAAAAAAAACAACAAAATAACTGTTCGCGCATGCGCAATCGATCAATAAATCAATGTATACACAGTAAAAAAAAATTAATCTTATATATGAGCGATTTATGTTCACTCTCCGGTAGTCTTAGCGAGACTGACTGATTTAATTCACGACTCTCTCTCGAGAGGAACACCTGAATGAATATTATTCATACATACAATATATAAAAAAAATAAAAAACTAACTAAATAAGATAAAAGCCAGGTAAATCGATGAACGACAGAGACAATAGTATAGAACCATGACCGCATGGGCAACTAACTATTGTATGGATAATATGAATTTGATATAGGAAAAAAAAAAAAGTTCACTGAATGTTGTGTGTGACAAGGTAAAATATTCGTAATAGTTGAGTAAAAAAATAAATGCTTATTTAGGTATATATATATATATATATATACAATATATATATATACATAAATATCTGTACAATGTAGCAAAAGACCAGTGAATAGTGATATTAAAAAGTCATTGATTTTTGTAATTCATATCGCACGAAATGAATTTGGAAAAAAAAAAAAAAAAAATTATGTGTAATAATAGTAGAGGAGAAAAAAAAAGTGGAAGTATATTATGGAGTATATAAATAGTGACATATATAAGTATATAAAAAAAATAGAAAATATTTTGAAATTTATTTATTGTATTTTACCTTTAATTGAATGATGAATTACTGGGCATGATTTGAATACATAATGAGAACGACAAAGTATTTTTGATTGATTTTATAATAATAAAAGTGATCGATTTTTATTATCTACGTACAGTTACAAAATAATAAAAAAAATGAATTGATTTTTTTTTTCAAATAGGTATAATTCAATTATATATTTAATATAAAATTAATAAGACTTAAAAAAAAAAAATACAATTGGAACGTTTTCATGCATATGGATCTCGAAAAAATAATTTTATTTTTATAGCAAATTGATTTTGTACTTAAAGGTGCCTCTAGATTTTATGGGATTTTAAACAGTCTCATTTATTTTGTTGTTCCATCTTTAAGTGCCAATTAAATTACGTTGTATATTGAAATCAGTAAAAATGGGAATTTTTTTTTTTTTTTTGTAATTTTTATTTTCAAATTATGTAGTTCGAAATTTTTACAAATCAAACGAATAACCTACATTTAGGAAATTAAATTAACATCCAAATGAAACTAGCTTTAGACACCTACATACTTTCTACCAGTTTTATATCTTCACTTTTATCGATTCAGTCTTGGATGTTCGACTTAGTTGATATATTTGCACTTTTAAATGTGGATTAAAAAAGAAAAACTTTTGTTTCATAACATAATGATTAGTTTTTTGCTGATTTATTTAAAAAAAAAAAATTTAGACTAAAATTTTTGGCATATTAAAATTCCATTTTGTAAATTTTTCTACAAAAAAAAAAGGTTGCCTAAAAATGTAAAAATTACTGGTACTTTGTACCGGGTACGGTGTTTTAATTTCTTCATAGTAATACCCATGTAAAAGGAAAACTACTAGATAGGGTGGCCTGAGTGGAATATATTTTTAAAAAAATATTGGGAACTCGCTATACATTTTCGTAAAATTATCCGATAAAATAATTTTTTAATACAAAATCTCTAATTCATCTAGAAAACTAAAGTTTGTATGGAGACCATTAATAGGGAGGTTTGGCTTCCATTAACGAAAGAAAGTATTAAGAATTTGTCTTAATCTATTTTCACAAACTTTGAGGGTGGCTTACAATTAATGACCAGTCCTAGTATCTAGTGTTTACCTTATGTAGATTTTGTAGAACTTGATGTTGAAAGATTATATAAATTGGCTGAATAATGATACTCATATAAGAAACGTTTTATTCAAAACCTATACTCTTCAATTCTGTCTCCCTATGTATCATCTGTCTTCTGATCATTATTTTTTATCAATTAATTTATGTTAAATATAAACTCGAAACCATTGTACAAATATTATTATTATTCAAATTGAATGGCATTATAATCCGGCTCGTCTCACAAAAGGACGAAAATGACAAAACAAACACACATTGCAACAATGAAAGCGACAGACATCATTCTCAATAATCAACTTGTGACAAATCGATCCAAATAAATCACGAAATAAGATTTCAATTCAGATAATTTTCATTCTTTAAACATTCTCTGAAGCCACAAACTTTTACGTTTTCGTTTTGTTTTGTTTGTTGTTGTTCGTTGTAATTCCCTGTGACAATACAAAAGCAATTGCCGTATATATCTGTAGGTAGGTAGGTGTAAGAGAGACAAAAAAAAATATAATAAATAATAATCATATAAGTATTAATTTCTGGCTTCTGGGGTTATACAACACAATTTGTAAAGCTTTCAAAGAATTGACATTTATAATAAAATGTAAAAATAAGAAACTCGTATATGGACGGTAGTTCATCTCTTATTATGTACAGAGACTTGAGCCATGTGGTGTGATAACATCTTTTAGTGTCTCAGCGAATTAACTTCTTAATAGGATTATTTGGTATTTCCTGTCATTTGATTTGATGGATTAAGGATGACTAAGAATATGTCATTTTGGATATATAACTATATGCGCATTGGGAGAAGATAACAATACTAAAATATACATATTTATAACAATAATTCAATTTAAAATTGGCATTTCGTTTATTTTTCTTATTTCTTTGTATAAAAGATTATGGACGGAACAAAATTTGCTGTTTCATTATTTAAATTAAGATATTTCCTTGAAAGATTACAATTTTCTGTGGTTTAACAATTGAATAACCATAAAAAAGGTGTTTTTTTTTTTGTTAACTTTAAGACCCACTTTTAGTCTTGATTAAGAAATTTTAATTCCAAATACATCACCCCAGCCAAATAAAGGAAATTAAAACTTTGCATAGATTTTTTAGTAAAGTAGGTATATTATCAATTAAGATTTAATTGTTTGAAGAAAGAGGATCTTCTAAGATCCAAGTAACTTCTAAGATCCAAGCATCTTCTAAGATCTAAGTTGGTGGTACTTTTTTACCAATAGTACAGTAATCTTAAAAAAATACTTTTAATACATACCACATTTCGTAGTAATAAAAACTATGTGTTTACTGTTTTTTAATATAAATTATACTTATAGTAGTAGATTTAACAGAATAGATTACAATAGTAATTATTACCATGAATAATAACCAAACTAATAAAAAATGAATTTTTCCAATGAATTACTCTGGATGACCACAAATCATGGTAAATTATTTTTTTAATTTTACGTGGCACACATTTTATCTAATTTTTAAACCAATTTTAACTCATTTTTTTTAATACTATACATATTTTAAATAATATTTTTGTAGTACTTAAATCTGAATATAAATTCTTAAAAAAAAAACCAATTAATAATATGTAAGTATAGTAAATGATGTTTAGAAGAGGTATTTTTCCTTAAAAACCTTCATTTTTTTTTTTTTTAAAAAGGACAAGATTTTATTATGTTTATATTTATTTACATTAATGAAATAGGCACCTATCATACATAATAAAGTTTATGTTTATACAAAGCCTGACTATTTAAAAATATGAAATTCTATACTTGAATATAATGGAAAAATTATGTTGACGTTTTGTTTTTTCTTTCTTTCTTCAAGTCATCGTTAAGTACACAGTTTTTCTTTTTAAAATAAAAATAAAAACTACAGGTATAGCCAGCCGTATAGTGTATTACGATCTAATAGAAAATAAATTTATTTATCATAGATATACAGTATCGAATTATTTATCATCAAAACTAATTAAATATTTAATGATAAATAAAACCATCTTATTGTCACCATCATCATTATTTTAAATGGAGCTTTACGTTACTTCTATTTTACATATAACATTTTATTTTTTCTCCTTCAACTTATCCATACTAGAAATTAATTTTATTTAAATGCCATTTCCATGCTGATTCAAAACCGCCATCTTTCAACATCCAAAAATTAATTCAACAATCTACAAGTTACATGTCACATCATACGTTGCATGTCACAAGTCATCCTGTCGGTTATTTTAAATAAATAAAATTATGTCGGTACCCACTGATAAAGTAATTCAAGAAATGTTTTTTTTTTTGTTTTGTTGTTGTGTCATTACTGCAACATTCTATAGTTGTCTCTTTTTCATAATTTTCATTGAAATGGGTTTCATTTTATTGGATAATTGTTAACCAATAGAAATTTACTTGAACATGGCGATGAAATTTCTCTTTTATATATTCTCTACTCTCTTATTATTATAAATGTTTGAGTAGGTATAGAAAAGCTTTTATCAGGTTGTATGGAGTGTATGTGTATAGTAATTATTTGTAGCCTTATATTTAGGTTTTAGGTAATCGTAATAGAGATTTATTATAATGTACATTATGTACATAATGTATGTATGTATGTAGGTATATAATATTGAATTAATGAAATTTGAATTTGAAATCATGAATGAGCTTAAATATGATAGAAATGTTATTTGTTGAATGTTGAATGTGTGATCATGAGGGAATTTGTATGTAAAGTATGGGCTATGACTCAGTATAGATATTAGTAAGTATCTACTTACTTATAATTGTAATTTTAAAATCAAATAATTTTCGTATTAGATCTTATGTACAACAATCAGCAGAGGTAATTTTATTGAATTTATTACAAAAACTGTGTATTGCTTAAGTTCGAAACAAATAATGACTAACTCGAAAGTTTACTGAAATGGTTGAGTGAGAAGTTCGAAAATGATAGTTAATCAGTTCAATTATCATATGATATTATGGTCTGGTGCCACCGTTAAAAAAAAACTATTTGAGATGGCGAAAAAACCCATATTCAGAATTTTATTAATTAGGTTATTACTTTTTATAATAGCACAACAGTATACTCAAAGTGCTAGGTGCTTCTTTTGTAATATGCAACGTAGGCGAAAAAAAAATATTGATCGATATTGACAATCACTTAAGTCAAAATAAGTAGTTAAGTTAATTCATCTATATTAATTATGTAGTTTTGGTAAAAAAAGAAAAATTTGTAGAAGATTGACTATGTTTCAGGTTAGTAAGGTGTCTTTAATTTTAAAATTGCTATGTTGTGTAAATTATTTTTGAAAGAAATGAAAAAATTAAGCTTTAACATAAGAATTAAAAAAAAAACAATCGAATTACATACAATAAAAAAATTGTATAATTGAAGAATAATCTGTGTTTTTAAAATGTCACGAAAAAAAATTAATGGAAAAATTGATTAGTTTTTTCAAAGCATTTACTATGCGACCATGGTTGTGATTTTCAAAATAATTGTAAATAATACAGAATTTTTAAATTAAGAATTATAAATGCTAGACATATTGGTTTTTAGCTGACTATATAGATATCCGCTTTAGGTCTAGCTCTAGGTATAATACCTACACTACGTTCCTATATTTACTGGATAACATTGAGACAACTTTATTATTCTTAAAATACATTATGTAGGTACATATATAGGTTATATACTTAACAAATTATTACATTGTTCTAATGAATAAAATAAAACTATAAATAGTAAGAGGAAATGTTAACAATTCTAATATACGTAGCTATAATAATAAATTGATCTATATATCTATAGATACGTATATACTATATTGATATATTTACATATGTATATATATTTATAGTACAATTTTCAATTATCTCTATATGTACCTAAGTATGTATGTATGTATGGGTTAGATATTATTAAAATCATATAATAATAAAGTATCAATAATCAACTAAGTATTTATATATTATATTCTTAGAAATAACATGTATATCTATAACGTAGGTACAACAAAACAACTTGTAGGCATGTACATACATATATCTGCATGTATGTACATATATGTATACCCAAAAAAAAATTTGTCTTTTCTTAAATATTTTTCACATTTTTATTAACAAATAAATATTGTCATAGAAAATCAATTAATCATTAGTTCTTGAACCATCTCGCCTTTATGACTGATGGATGATTTTATCGTTTAAATATGAATTTATTGAACAATAACACTTTATCAGGACAAGAGATTTATTATAAAATCAAAATGAGTATTATTCTTATTCAACATAAGCTTCTGGTAATACTAATTTATTCGTTTTATGTGTGTCCATCCATAGTGATTTTTGTGTTTGTATATTTTATGTGATTGTTCAAATTGAACTGTTTAAATGCATTCTGTGTCCTTTTGTTATAAAAAAAAAAAAAAAAAACCAAAAGCAAAAATTTTAATTTATTGCAGGCCACCAACGTTGAATTTGATATAAAAATGATTATTGGAAGTAGGTACCTGGTACATATACCTACCTAAATTATATACATACATATATGTATGTAGTTAGTAGATATATGTGAGAATGAAATGATTATACACATAACGAATTGAATTCACTCTTTTCTTTTTTTAAGAGAAAGAATTTCAGTTCTCTCTAATAAAGAAATCAAAAGACACGCATAATTATTTCTTGGAAAAAAATTCAATTTGAAGATGCAGATTTTCCATATTATGATTATTTAAATTTTTTCATACGTATACCTACGATAGTTATATAATACATAAATGTATATTTTTCACTCTTAATTTTACATATTGTCTCCTTTACAACGATTGATTCATTACTTCTTTCCATTTTAGATCTTATACAAAATTAATCCAAAATGCGCGCGAATAAAAAGTAAGAAAGATTTTTTTTTTTTATAGGTATTTATTAATAATACAAAATACACACACGCACACACAAATAATAAAATTTATAACTGTTTTTTTTTTTTTTTTTTTTTTTTTTTTTTTTTTTTTTTTTTTTTAAAAAAATTTTTTTTTTTTTTTATTTTTTTTTTTTTTTTTTTTTTTTTTTTTTTTTTTTTTTTTTTTTTTTTCATTTCATTTCTTTAATGTACAAACAATTAATTTTGCATATCAATAACGAACAAACACCAGGATGTTTTTGATTTATTTAAATGTAGACTTAACAACTCCCATAAATCTTCTTGTGAATAGTTAGTAGTAGATGGCAATAAATCAAAATGGACATAGTTTAATAATGCATTTATTTAACTAACTATTCAATTATACATATAAAAATTTATGAGTAGGAGTAAATGTTGTGGACCACATTCCATCATTGCGGTTGTCATGTGTACCTACATCTATACATACATACATATGTGGTATAGTCTATGGTGATGCAGTTACTTAAATAGTTATTATTAGTAGTAGTATATACATATCTATCTATATAGTACATTCTCTGCATAGTTTGACTACTGATTAAACTAAATATTATACTTTTCCACACATCAATTATATTTCATCCAAAAACAGCCTCCTTATTACTAATCCTAAAGCCAAAAGGTGAGCAGGATTTTTAATTTTTTGTAATAATATCCAAAATATTGTTACACAGATTTTCAATACAATACCAACCAAACTAGACGATACTACAGTGTTCTGGCGTATTCCGTTCTAACATTCTCCGTTTAGAATCATTAAAAGAAAGACGGCACAAACACTGTGCAAAACGAATTTGTTTGTCATTATATTTTATCAGTGGAATTTAAGCCGTTTTATAGGAAATCTGTGGAAATATATGGAAAACCACTTGAATCGATTAAAAACGTTAAGATTATTAATATTAAGATGAATTTAATGGAATTTAATGTTTAGATTTTCCCAATTTTTCCCTACATGTTCCTTAGATTTTCGAAAAAAGTTCCTTAAAAAAATCATTTCTCCAAAACTATTGGACCATTGTTAGGAGAACTTTTTTCATCAGTTAGCTGCTTTGAATATTTATCAGAAAAAAAATATTTGGCCGACCGTTATTCGATATGGTAAGAAATTTCCAAAGAAATCTAATTTCAAAAACGATATATAAGTAAAAGATTTTAAAAAAATCGGAGGATCAGAATTTAGCCTTGAAATTACACATAAATTAAAGCTGAGGCTTGTACGAATTCAACGATATATAGATATCAGGTCTATCTGGTCGTTAAATATTTATTTTAAATGTTTTATTATGAAATTTCTTTTTTGGATCGAAATTTAAGCCGTCTTCAGGCGTCCTATAGTAATTGTGTGTGGAGATTCATGTAGAATTCTATTGAAATGTTCATAAATCAAATTATCAATTTTAAGTGTTTGTGGATTTGTTGTTGTCATCAAAGCTAGAATTTAACATAAAAAAAAAAACTAAATATCTTCCCTAAAGACCTTCCCTTATTAACTTATAGGAATTTTACTATTTTACTCTATTCAGAAGAAAATACTTATCAATTGTTGATTTATCGAATGAAATATATTTAAATGCTACTGAGAAAGCTTTTTCCAATTGAACATTTGTATGGTTTCATAATTCATCATTTGTTTATTGATTCTTCTACAAATGACTTAATTTGTTATAATAAAATTGAAGTAAATGAAAAACTCAAATAAATTGATAATCTCTGTTTTATACTATTCCGATTCGGTACAATTTCCTTTTCCAAAAGGTCCCATATCATTTGTCTCAAGATAGAATACACCACGAGCGCTAGAATTATTGGTAATTTCAATAAAATAATTTTTTTTGTTTTTTTGTTTAATCGATTTTCCTACTCTCTTGAGACATTGTCACCCATATAAGTGAAAACATTTTGTTGTGATAGTCCTGTTGAACATTTTTGTGCTCCATCGCGAAATATCTCCGACAAAGGACATTTTATTGCCAAAAATGATTTCGGTATTAAAACTGATTCAGCATAGTATTCGGAAGCTCTAAAGTGACTGCATGAAACTGTAATTTATGGAAATTAATTGATTTTATAGGTGTAATTTCAAAGAAAAACGAATATTTCCACATACAAACACTTTTCAGATCTTCTTTTTGGCAACCGGGTTGTGATGGAAGACCAGTATTTGGATAGAAATCTACATGACCTCTGCAAACGTAAATAGATTATGGACTTATTTTCCGACATACAGACGGATATTTCCATATATTTGTTTACCTTTGCCAAATTTCTCCAAGTACATTTCCACACGTATGTATAATATCCACAAACTGACCATCACTTTTCTTTATTGCATCTGGGGACCATTTAAAAAATAATGGTGCGGCTGGATCAAGACCTGTTATTCTAAAAAAAAAAAAAAGAAAAGAAAAACCATTCTTAATATAAAGAATGAATATGAAATAGAATTATTTATATTCATTAAAACCTTCCCAGTCTTCCTTTAAAATATCTGCCAACATTACCAGCAACATGTCCGCCTAAACTATGCCCAATGACATGGACATCAATGTCGTAAATATTTTGTCGTCTATTGAAGAAATTTTAAACTTTACTTGTGTCTGTTATATGCTCAAAAAAAGACCTGATAAATCCATAGAGTATCTCTCCAATTCGGGTGCCAACTCTGTGAACAGTTTTTCTAGATTCATCATATGTTTGATGAGCTAACTTATCCCAATCGGCTACAATAAGATTAACATCACCTCTAGATAAATATGCATTTTTTATTGGTTCAATTGATGTATGATATCGATTAGCTATGTAGCCATGAATCAATAGTTTCGTTGGATAATTGCCAATAAAACCGTTCAATTCAGTCGATTCGTCAATAAGTTGCTCTGCGTTGTTTTGTCTGGAAGAGAAAAAAAAATTTAGAGTTAGAATATAGAATTATTAGGAGCGTGTTGAACTTCTGATATCACCGATAGTAACTCTATAGACGGAGAGAGCCCCAGTAATATAAGAGAAAGTCCACGATCATATTTAGATAGATCGTTAGATTCGTATAAGTCTCAGAGCTTTAATTTGCGGGCAAAATTTCAATTCCTCAATTTTTTAAAAATCTTTTACTGATGTGACGATCACCTATTCTAACCATAATGCAATGGAAAATTGGCAAAATCTCAACAAAACATTGTTTCTCTTCAAATTTGTGAATATTTACTGAGGTGTCTCCTCTGGAAAATGTTTTACTGCTCCATATTAATGATCATTGATGATTTATTAGACGAAGAATTTCTGTTTAATGGAAAATTCTACAATTGAATGACTAAATGGATAACAAACGTGTCTGTTCTATATAAATCA
Organism: Platyura marginata; assembly: GCA_026745375.1. NCBI lineage: Eukaryota > Metazoa > Arthropoda > Insecta > Diptera > Keroplatidae > Platyura > Platyura marginata. The sequence continues at coordinate 1,139 of JANSTT010022925.1, read as the reverse complement.
CTTTAAATTTAAATTTATTACTTACGAACTGTAAAAGTATAGCGAAACTGTTGAAATTAAGTCATCATCCAATTTGCTACAAAAACAATTAAAATTTCCGACAATTACACAGAAAACAATGTAAACATAAACGAAAGTCATTTTAAAATAGAGCTTCCAATGTAAACCGCGATTGAATGGAAAACAATAAAATGAGCCGTCGATATACAAAATCTTGAACTTGACTGTAATGTTTCTGTAATTTCAGAATTTTAGTTACAGATCCAATCATAATTTAATTGAATTTAAATTACAAACAGCACGCATAGTTTTTTTTTTAAGTATAATTTTTCTACATCTTATTATTTTCTTAAAATGCAACAAAACAAAATTTTATTTATTAAAATGTAAAGCATGCACAATAGTTATAGTTAGATGGTTGCACACTGTGTGCCCCATAGTACCTATAGAAAAAACGTATTAATTAAAATGATTTCCCTACTAGTAACTAGTTATGAAGCATGCAAAGGAAAACATTGACTAAACATTTCTATTTAAATACCATCAATTATTATTAATATTAATTTTGTTTTTTTGTTTTTTAGAGGCTTCATCGAGTTCTATGTGTTTTTGATTGCAGATCATATCGCCTCAGCTTATCCTGTACATATAAATCCAGTAACCAATTCGGCAACTAAACAAAAGAGGTAGGAATGGATATTCTGGAGCTAAATACAATTTTTTTTAAATATTAATTTGAAATTATTTTTCTAGCATCTTCGCTTCCAATGGCCTAAACCACTAAACTCTTAACAAAGAAATTTCTGGACTGATGGAGCCCGTGGTGGACCAAAAACTAGGCGATTGATGTAGTATGTTTGTAGGTGCCCAGGAATAAAAAAAAAATTAAAAATTTCTTAAGAAAATGTAATGAAATATGTAACCCAAATCGATTTATTCCAATAAATGGGAGAAACTCAAAAGATTGTCTTTTATTTTGCATGGATTTCAGGTAAAGATGAACAAGAGTCAAAGATCTACAAGATGCATCAAAACTGATAACGCCATTAGAATGGCCATCCTCTAAAACCCCTAAATCCAAATTTTCATGAAAATATCTTGATAAATAAGGATTTTCCAAAATCCGATTTCAAAACGGT